>VXBJ01002935.1:0-16706 GCA_013400055.1 Nycticryphes semicollaris
AACAAACAACAACAAAAACAAAACAGAAGAGCCTTTAATCTGTCATTTAGAGCAGGTTTTCACAAATTGTTTTTGAGAAGTTAGCAGTTTTGGTCATGAAAACAGGTGTCATCAGCAGCAGTAACAGAACTGCCAAAGTAATAGCAGCTCCTGGCTACAGGACCAATCATCTACCACCTTCCAGCAATGGGGCACCCACAACTTTCCTGGGCAACCTGTTCCAGTGCCTCACCACCCTCACAGGAAAGAATTTCTTTCTAGTATCTAATCTAAATCTCCCCTCTTCCAATTTAAAGCCATTACCCCTTGTCCTGTCACTACACTTCCTGACAAAGAGTCCTTATCCATCTCTCCTGTAGGCTCCCTTCAGATATTGGAAGGCTGCTATAAGGTCTCCCCAGAGATGAACAACCCCAGCTCCCTCAGCCTGTCTTCATAGGAGAGGTCAGTAATTCCCAGACTGAAAAGCGTCCTCTGTATCCCTCACACAGTAAAACAGGCCAAGCATCATGCAATGCCTCTGCAAATAGAGGTACTCCGCCCACCATATTTTTTTTCTGAGAACTATGCAGGAAAAGACTGGGCTCTTTATTCTTGTTTAGCCCCAGCCACCAAAGAGATGCCCTGCATTGTGCTAACAGGGAGGTATGTAAAGTCACCTCACATGCTGGCACGTGCCATGGGGGAAATCCATTGGGAATTTCTCGACAGTGAGTATCAAGGCAAACCCTTTTCGGTGTCTTTGAAAGAAACCAAAAAGCAAATGAAAATGGGGAAAAGTAATCCCCTCACATCTCCCTCTCTGAAGGCAGCAGATGCTTTAAAATTCATCAGGCAAGGTCTGCTGTATAGAAGACAGTGGGACCGAGAGGGTGGCTGCTCTGTATGGCTTCCTCCGCTCCTCAGTCCTGATCCAAGGGATCACATCTGCATGTGCAATTTTGGCATTTCCATATATCTCTGGATGATTGTTATGCAGATCTTTGGTATGGGAAGCTGGATTTGTTCCTTGGCCCTTCCTTTATGAGGAAGGGAGCCTTATGTCTGGTTGTCCTGGTTTGGGGTGGAGCAGAGCCAACTTTCTATGCAGTGAGAGAAGCTCTTCCTTATACTTCTTGCTGTGGCAACCAGGGCCAGCTGACTTGATTGCTTACCCCATGGAGGGATTGCACCCGTGGGAAGGAGTGGACAGGTCAGGTGACCCAAACTGACCAATCATAGAATCATAGAATTGTTTAGGTTGGAAGGGACCTTTAAGATCATCTAGTCCAACCATCAACCTCACTCTGATAAAAAACAACTCATCATTAAACCATGTCACTAAGCACTATGTCAACCCNATATATTGGATCTATTTAATTATTTCTTTTTTTAATGATTATTATTTCATTAAAGTAGTTTATGGGTTGGTTTTTTTTAAGCTCATAACTCTATTTATCTTCTTCCTAAGCGAGAGCTCCTTTATTTCTCTTGGAGTGAGAGGTGGGTTAGAGCATCTGTTGTCTTGTCATTGGCCAACCCAGCCCAAACCACAACACTGATAAACAGCACGCCACGCTGGGTATTAATAATCCACCAACTGGCCAGCGACCAGGAACTGCTACAAGCAGCATTTCCAGCTGACTCTAATGCTTTAATTGTTCACTCTGTGTTAAACAGTAATGCATTTCTCTGTCTAGAGATTACAAACACAAGGCTTGCCTCTCTGCCCTCCCTCCAATGTTTTTTCCTCCTGGGGAAGGTTATTCCCTCTGAGAGGAGACACCCTGTTGTAGTGTTTTCTGTGACAGCAGAAAGGGACATCAGCATTAATAATCGAGGACGTGAACCTCAACCCTTGTCTTAACCACACATCTTGCACATGCCCCTGCTCATGTTAAGTGAGAGTTGAGCCTGGCTGGATATTTCCAGCTTTCCTTATCATGAGCTGCACCTTAATGAGGGCCTGATGCAAAGCCCACTGAAGCCAATGGAGAGACTCCCTCTGTCTTTAGGAGCTTTGGATCAGGTCCCTAAGGGAGTCATCTTCAGCACAGCCAGTAGACTGGATCATTAGATAGTATGAATTACTGCAACGATGCCAACTTCCACAAAATGAGGCCAAAGAACATTTCAGGAGCTCTGCTAATGGAGGAAAGCAGTATTCCCTGTAATAATGCAACGAAGCTGCAGCACCTGGCCTGCAGGTTCTATTGAGTCATTGCTGTATCTCCCAATAGCTTCCAGAAAGCTCTTTGTGCAGTTTTGATCTCAAAAAGGATCACTTAAAATATACGTGAACTTCACTTGCAGAATGCTTATTTCTCTGCTTTTGTAAAAGAAAAAAAAAAAGCAAGCTATTTTTTGCACTAATGTAACAAAATATGTCACAGATTGCTCAAGTCAGATGGACTTGTATACAGATGTCGATATGCAAAAGCCATGCCTCTAAACATTTATTTTAAGGAAATATACATACAATTAACTGCCAAGTCTGACCTCTTCTATAGCACTGCAAGTGTCAGTTACTGGGTGAATTACTCTGAGGCCTAGACCTGTGTCCCCTGTGTGGTATGACAGTCCCTTCTGGCAATACAGAACAGATTTAATGGAAAATGCATCTTACACTTACCACTTCATCCTGAACCAAAATCAAAAGTCACTTTTTTTTTTCCTAAATACAAGCATTGGACCTCTCTGAGATATTCTGCTATAGACATCTAAACCTTTGCCATCTGAACTTGAGATAGTCATTCCATTACAGACAATTCATTTTGAATGAATTGTTATCGGACCCAAGGATTTAAGGATTATTTTAAGGGCAGACAGGCCATTCACTCCCTCCATTGACCACAAAAGTTGTAGAGATAATGAGCTCAGATTTAAATATTTGTCTTTTAGAAGTTTAAATAAAACCCATCCCTGAAACTCAATTTGAGTGGGGGACTCATATACTGCAAGTGGAAAAAGCTTGATTTGTGCTACAGATTTCTGTGGACAACACTACCAGTAGAAGATTTCTGATCCTCACCATGGTACAGATGAAGCTACCCCAGCCAACTTGAGAGCTCGCTGTGCTCATGGAGGGAGTCTTTGGCTGTGTCTGTACTGCAAACAGATTTACTGTTGAATCCGTGTCTGCGCCAGGAAAACTTATCCTAGTTTCTGAGATGTGTAAAGTTTCCATCACAGATGAGACTGAACTGGCATTCATAGATCTCAAGAAAACAAGTTATCACCAGAAAATTTCAGTCTCTCTCTGAATACACTGGCTTTGAATGCAGGTTCAAGGCAGGTTCTACAGCATCTGAGTTCAGCCACACAATGCAGGATTGGCTTGACAGAAAACTGCATCCAGTTTCATGTGAAATCAGCCAGAAGAAAAAAAGATCACACACACACACACACACAAAAATGAACCAAGCAAACAGCTGAAAAAAAGAGCTGACCTAAAAACTAGAAAAGAAAAATATCAAAAAAAGCAAACCGCTGTGCTACAAATAACACATAATATTTTTTGTTTTCGTGCAGAAAGTTTCTTTCAGCAAAACTAAATAAAAACAAGGAATAAAAATGTATTTATCTCTATCCTTATTCAATATGAATTCCCAGCTTCTCTGAGTACCTGGATAACACTCTTCATTTGAGGTTTAAACCTCAGAGCCACAAGAGTATCTTTCTGTGGACAATTGCAGTGAGTGAGAGATTGTGTAGTACAAGAGTAACCTGGAATCCCACCTTATAGCTTTACTACCCATCTGATTTCTCCAGGCACTGATGCAAACATCTGGGTGTTTGTGTGCATGTTGACATTTATTTTTTTATTTTTTAATGCCATGGGGAATTGAGGATTAGGTTTGCTATTTCCACTAGCCAGGCATTAAAATATCTTGAGCCAATCACACCCTTACTGAGTTTCAACTGAAAAGCACTAGGCAGAGTGAAGATGACACAGCCCTAGGAAATGGTAAGCGAGATTAATGCAAACCAGAGCAGCAGCACAAACAGCAACCAGGTGTAATGCACCGGGTAAACGTGTGGGGTTTTTTTCATTCCTTTCACATTGTGGTAGATTAGCCACGAGAGGGAGTCGAAGAGCCCCCCCCCAAGAACTGCAGGATCAGTTTTTGGCAAAACCAGATCAGCTTTTGACAAAATAAAGGTAATGAAACATTTTCTACTAGGGGCTGCAGAGTTCAAACCAATGTGAGCTGCTTTAGGTCACTGCGAGATCTGCATGGCAGCAAGGTATATCAGAAAAGCTAAATCAGACTTAATTTACAGTTTAAGTTCTCCAAGAAAACAAAGAGAATAAAGAAGCAAGCTGATATTGTTAGTGCTATTGATGCTGAAAATGGTATTTTATTTTCCCTGTGTATTTCTTATTAAATAATATTACGTGTTTATAGGTCAATGGAACAGAAAAAAAAAGGTCAGGAGATCAGAATCCAAAGGGCAAACGATGCCTCATCTGTAGCACTATACAATTGCTCATGTTTATGGAAATGCACAGACATATTTAAACACAAATAGATTACACTACTTTTTTTTTTGTTTTGTTTTTTTTTTTTTTTGTAGCAGAGGAAGACACACAAGATTTCACACTTCCTTGCATCTTCTAGTCTGACTTCAACAATGGAGGAGGAAACCAGCTCTCCCAGGGGACTTGGAAGGGATGAAGGATGTCACAGGCTGCTGTTTATGGTCATGTCAAGTTAGAGGGAGAGAGAGAGACACTACCACACACAAATTTAAATCATATCCCTCCTTGCAGAGTACACCCTCATCCACTACACTAAACAGACTGCTCCTTCACCATATTTGAATTTTCCACCTCTAAATACCTCACCCATGGCTGCATTATATTGAATATGATGTATCTACAGGACTCTATACAAGAGTTAAGAGCTGAAATAGATGCAAATAAAAAAGATGCACAATACATAGGACAGTGATTTGGGAGCAGTTTGTCAAGGAGATCAGGCTGTGGTTGAAGACAAATGAATGGCTCAGGCAACACCTCCTAGACCAAATCCATTCAAGGTCTGTGAGGTAAGACTTGAAAAAGAAGTCTGACCTCTTCCTCCTACACATGAGGAATGTGAGATAACTTTCCTTGGTAAAATGTCTGTTCTCTGAATTAGCAGATTAGTTGGAGTGATTACAAGAAAAGAAAGGATATTTTCCACTCATTTATTTACAAATTGTACTTAATGAATCATTGATCAGATGAGTAGCCCTCTGCACAGTCATCTAGGAATCCAGCCTTTCCAAGTCTTGTTCACAGCCTCCTGGCCCAGTAGGGCCAGTGGAGATGTTTTAGCCCTTACACTAATTGAGTACTTGGCTGCTGAGGCCACTGTTTTTCTATTGCTTTCTCAGTGCCTGCCTGCAAATTAAACCTTATTAATTTAAAGACCAGTCTGGATGGGGCTTTGAGCAACCTGGTCTAAGGGGAGGTGTCCCTGCCCATGGCAGGGGGGTTGGAACACAATGATCTTTAAGGTCCCTTCAAACTCAAACCATTCTATGATTCTATTCTATGATTCTAATTTAGATAGAAAGCAACAGAAATGGAGAAAAAACCAAAAGCTATGCATCTGTATAGGATAAATGTTATATCCACTGCTCCAAATCAGAAAAATATTGTCCGCATCACTGAAGTGGGTGAAGAATAAACACAAGATTCAAATTCAGCCTGTGCAGGTCTCATCCATGGCTCTCTTCACAGCCATTGGGGACTGGACCAAGAGCCCTACAAGTCTAGAGTGGGAGATTTGAAGAGGAAGTCTTTATATCTTCCCAAAATCTGTCATAATTGGAGAAACACTGGAATAGGTGAGAATGAAAACACAACATGAGCTGAAGGGGAGGAGGACTACTGAATTATCATTTCAGGATTCTTCCCCCAGAAAAGAATCATTGAATCATAGAATTGCCTAGGTTGGAATGGACCTTTCAGATCATCTAGTCCAACCATCAGCCTAACACTGACAAAAACCATCACTAAACCATGTCACTAAGCACTATGTCAACCCGTCTTTTGAATACTTCCAGGCATGGTGCCTCAACCACTTCCCTGGGCAGCCCATTCCAATGCTTAATAACCCTTTCAGTGCAAAAATTTTTCCTGATATCCAATCTAAACCTCCCCTGGTGCAACTCGAGGCCATTTCCTCTTGTCCTATCACCTGTGACTTGGGAAAAGAGACCAACCCCCACCTCTCCCCACCCTCCTTTCAGGTAGTTGTAGAGAGTGATAAGGTCTCCCCTCAGCCTCCTTTTCCCTAGGCTGAATAACCCCAGCTCCCTCAGCTTCTCCTCATAAGGCTTATTCTCCAGACCCCTCACCAGCTATATCGCCCTTCTCCAGACCCACTCCAGCACCTCAATGTCTGCTTTATGGTAAGGGGCCCAAAACTGGACACAGTACTCGAGGTGGGGCCTCACCAGTGCCGAGTACAGGGGGACCATCACCTCCCGAGTCCTACTCACCACACTGTTCCTGATAGTCCAAGATGCTGTTGGCCTTCTTGACCACCTGGGCACACTGCTGGCTCATATTCAGCCAGCAGTCGACCAACACCCCTAGGCCCTTTTCTGCCAGGCAGCTCTCTAGTCACACTTCCCCAAGTTTGTATACACTGCATGGGGTTGTTGTAACCCAACAAGAGAGCTAGCTCCAAAAAAATGTAGAGTCTCAGAGAGCAGAGCTGTAATTCTGACAGGAAAAAAAATACCACGAGCACTAAAAAACAACTATCTCAAAGCTCTTCAGTTTGTTTATTTCCCTTAAAAATGACACAGGGGGATTATCTCATTGTTAAAATGTAAGACATACTAGTCCTCAGAGAGGCAGTGAATCTTAATTGCATATGCAGTGTTTCTAACAAGCCAGTATTTTTAACTGGAGAAGAATTCACATTAACGTAAAATTAAGAAAGTCCTTGCTTACAGATCTGACCAGTCCTGAGCTGATAGGTGTTCCTTCTGCTTAGTGAAGCTAATAGAAACAAAGCATATTTAGCATTTTGCAGAAGTAATCTGCTGTTTATTGCTAGTAATACAACAACACTGTGCTGTAACACTTGTTGGGGCCCCAGTGTATGCACATCCTGAGCATAACAGCCAAGCAGGGATTGTTAGAAGGAGAACCAGATGCACAGAAAATTCAGGTGGGGGAGACTGAGGCTGTAGAGTAGGTCACTTGTAGGGTTTTGTTCCCTGTCCTTCAGATTGCAGTGCATCCAGGGAGCACAAACATACATGGGGACTTATTTGAATGCTGAGGATGGACTGGTTACAATTATATGTCATGAGTGTGGTTGGAAACAGGAATGATGTTACTGAATCTATGAGGAAATTAATGTTCATTTGGAAAATCCTTGTATCAAATATAAAGAAGTGACTGTGAGAGATGAGGAGCTACCTGCACATTCTACACTGGCAACAGATGTGCAAAGTGCTCAGCAGCTTGCAAGACAACTTTTGCATGTAAGTGCCCCATTCCATACCCAGCACTCCCCCCATGTACTCTCTCTGCCATGCTTCCTGGAAGGAATCTGCTCTATCCAAAAGGTAACATTAAGTCTTTAGAAAAGATGCACATAGGGGAAGGCCTATGGCCATGGACTGTTTGGATTATGTGTACGCTGGGCTCCAGTAGCCTACTTCTGATTTTCTGAGATATATCTAAGAGTGTATGTTCTCTGGAAATTATGGTAAAGAACGCTTTATGGGAAGAATTTCCCTTTTCCTTTCATTAGCAATTCTCAAATTTTAGACCAACCAAATGACCTAGCTGTGAAAGACTGAGCATTCCTGAAAATTTCTCAGAACTCAAAAATCACATAAAAAGAGGGAAACAGGATTCAACAAAACAAGTGGAATTACTAAGTCAGGAAATAAACTGAAAAGGTCAAACACCTCATTGGGTCAGACATCTTACAAAGTTGCTCAGAAGCCCAGGTCGTGCCTGGAGCAGATATTGTTATAAGATCTTGTTCTGGCACCCAATGGTCCCAGGAAAACTTTCTCCTTTTCTCTAGCATTTTTCCCAGTCACTGCTGGGACTTAGGTCCTTGGAAGCAGATTTCCTCTACAGCCTTTCTACGTTCCACTCCATTGACCAACTTTACTCAGTCCAATCTGCTCAACTGCAGCAGGACACAGTCAAAAATCAATCAGCACTTAAGGAGTCCCTTCTCTTTTATCTCACCTTGCTCTCTGTCTGCTCCCTTCCCAGGCCTTGTCTTTTCTTACACAACTTGTGTATTATCAAATAACCAAGTAAATATTATTTCAGAGAGCTGCCCCCTTTTGCCATGTGTCTGAATAAGCATCAGGTCTGCAGTTATTTGTTTAGCCACTAGGCTGAACAAATTAGATTAACAGGATACATGCAGTGAGGGGAGGAAGACACAAGGGGGGCTGTGTGCTTCTAACAGAGAAAGGAAAGATGCTGGGGAAGTGCTGTCGTCATGGCAATTAACCCTGCCTTGGCAACAGTGTCCTTCATTCCCCCAGAAAATCTGCTAGGCAATTCCCCTTTCCTCTCCTTCATGTGCATTGCAGAACTGGGGCAGAGATGCACAGGATCAAAGCTGTGCCTCAGAGCTCAGGAGACTGTGACAGTTGCATTTGTGCAAGGGGAGATGTGTGGGAAAAGCTTCCTTCTGATAAATTCAGTGACACACTCTTAACAAGACAATACAACAGCCAGGGTTGGTTGGTGTTTTCTCTCCCTCTCTGTCTTTTTTTAACTTCTTTTTTTTTCATCCCAATGAGACTTTCATTATATTTCAAACATGTTTCCGTTAAAGCTGTTGTGAAGATTCCCTCCTACTGCTTCTACTGCTCTTCCTCTTCTTTCACTGCAGCTGATAAGCATCCCACTCTATCAGGTCCTGGTTTATACACTAGACACACAGGATGGGGTTGTGGCAAAACAGCTTGCTCTTCTTCCTTAGAGATGGGCATCTCACAAGAAGTCTACTCTTACCAAGCCAACTACCGTAATTTCTAATTTCAGGGAAACTTAGCATGTTTTTCATCCACAGAGATGGAAAACAGGTCAATATTTCCAAAGCAGACTTTCTGTTAGTGTAAATTAGTACAGCTCCTCTGAAGACAAAGAACTTACTGTCAAGAGGGATTAAAGCATGCAAACATTTGAAAAGTTGTTTGCCATATTTTATAGATGGCACAGCAGAGTCAGAAAAGGGTGATCCACATGGAACCAACCACTGTTCTGGGAGCAACCAGAAATCTCCTGGATCATAAACACAGAACCTCTTTGGTATGAAGCAGCATTGACCCTCTTACAAACAGTGCTCTGGAAAGCTCAGAGCCTGGTCCATTTTCCAAGAGGAAATTACCAAAAAGACCATAAGAAAATTTCCCTGCAAAAACCATCTTAAAACTACATACTACCAGTAACAAACCCACCCAAGATAAGAAAAGGACCAGCTGTACCAAGGTAACTTAATCAGATTTATCAAAAGATAACTTTGCATTCTACAACTTTGAATTGGAGCTGGTACTTTTTTCAAATCTCTGCCCCTCTAATTGAAAGGTCTGGAAGTGGTGACCTCTCACTGTTGGAAACATAGCACTGAATTGTGATTTTCCATTTCTGAAATAAACTCCTCTACAAAGGGAGAAAAAGTCCCTCCAGCACATGAGAACATCTCAGTGATTCCACTTCCACCACAAAAAAGAGTGGTCGAGTGCTTAGATAATTGGAAAGGGGATTAATCTAATTGCAAGAAAAGCTTTACTAGATGAATCAATTTAATGTCACCTCTGATAATTCTTGAAGCAATGCCATGTAGATAATCAGGATGTATTGATAATCCAAGCTAATCAAGAGGCGTGGAGAGATGGAAAACCTCAGTGTACTATTGTTACAAAAGACACTTTTGAAAGAATGAAACAAGAATTTTCCTCCTCTTTTTTGGTTTTGTTAAATGAAATGTGTCTCTAGAAAATTTTAGCATGACAGAAAAGGATTGAAAGATTTTGTTGATCTAATCAAACTAGAACAGTCCTGTTCTTTTCCAGTGGTCTTCAAACTGAAACAGCCAGAAGTTAATTAACTAGCCTATTGGCCTCAACACTAAGTAATGTTATCAGCAAGAATTCTCTGTTTTTCAGTGGAAACATGCAGGGGAAACTAGTGGAGATGGTAACAGAAGGGTGACCTCAGAGTTAGATAAACTACTGGAGAACAGGTACCTGTACACCTGTAAGGTGTAGTCAAGCGGGAAGCATCAAATCTGCATCTGTATGAGGCAACAATGCCTGAATGAATTTGCTCTAGGGTCTATGAAATGACAAGTCTTGGGGAACAGTATGAGCTTTTGGACATTATGACTAAGTTATGGTTCATGCCAGATTTAGGAGGGATGATGTGTGTATGAGCAATGGCAGAAAAAGCAAGGTGAAGGTAACCATTTATCCATACTTTCCCTGCTGCAGGTGCAAAGGAGGTTGTTAAATGGGATACCTGTGATACAAAGCAGAGTTAACTAGCTTGTCTGTGGCTTGAAGACTGAATGGTCCTCAGAGATACTGATATTTAAAGGGGCTTCCAGCTCTTAAGTGCCACTGCAGAGGGAGGTTACTGAGATGCTTGCAAGGGGCTTCTCTCTGGGAGTAAAATTTACTACTGCAAAGAGAGTGTCCAAAGCAAAGTTTTTACAGGTCTTAATTTGTGCTGGATACTCCTTAGCAAATACGATTCCAGATGCCAAAGGCCAGCTGCAAACTCCACAGCAAGAGCTAAAATAAATTTGCAGCCAAAATAAAAAGGCCTGGATATCTTTCCCTGGCTCCTTTGTCTTCCAGCAAAGCCATGAAATGAGCTGCTGCCTTTGGTTACATGGTTAATTTCAGAAATGAAAAGACCAATAGCAATAACAGCATTGATAGCTACATGGTGTGGAGCTCAGGAAAGAAGATGACAGTTTTTGGAGAAAATAGAATATGGCTACTTCCGGGGAAGAAATTCAATCTTTAAAACATATATTTATGTGAGTGAGGAAGGACTTAGATAAACAATAGTGAATATTGCTGAGGGCCAAAGAAAGGGGCCAGAGATTACAAAAGCCATGTCAAAATTTGAGGCACTCAGAGAAGGGAAAAGAGAAGTAATTTTAAGTGCCTGGGGAAGAGGAGAAAACCTTTTTTTTAGTTGGTTTTATTTTTCTGCAATATGAAAAATATTTCCTATTATGACATAAATAAAACTGCTCTTCAGTATATCTGGAAGATGGGTATTTTATTTTCCTCTCACATTCTCTCACATTCATAACAAAACAAAACAAAAAAGAAACATTGTTTTCACAGTTGACTAGAATAGTCCAAATCCTCTAAACTGTGCTAAATCCAGCAAGAGCAAAGCCTGATCACTAGTGCCACATCTGCCATTTGACACAGGCTTCTCAGGGACCTCAAACACCAGGAGTCTGTTCTCCTGCTAAGTGAACTGTTACATCTCATGTTCACTGTTCATGCCGTTCCTCTGCCATTTTAGGCTGAAGAGGGCTGAGCTCATATACTTAAGGAGGAAGGTTAAAGTTTGGGGGCTGTTTTATTTTGTGGATTGTTGGGTTGTTTTTTTTCATTTTTGCTGAACCAGAACTTTCTGTACGATAGTGTAAAAACAAATAAAGAAATGCCTGACATCCAGGAATATATTGCACTTAGGCATCCAATATTCCTCCAAGATGAGTTCATTCCTGTGTTAAGCACCAGAAGCAGGCCCTTATGGTGGAGACATTTCCCATCAATTATGTTGTGAGCAGGGCACAGCAGATGGATTGCACCAGCAATGGGTTTCTGCACTAAGGCTGTGTGTACCCACACTGCTGCTTAGGCAGGAACAATAATACCCACCATGTTCCCCTGTCATGTTTTATACCCTTAACAGTGACTGCTGTCCGATGCCATTACATTTCTTTAAAAATCAAAAAATGTTTTTCCCCGTGTGGCTTTCCAGAGGCTATAGTTTATCTCAGTATTGCTTTCCCACATTTTCCTTTTCATGACTATTCCTTGATGTCTCCACAGTACCACTTCACAGTTGGTACTCTGTACCTCAGCAGCTTTGGAGACCTGAAATCCTACCTGCCCAGCACGGAGACAAGACAAAATACAAAATAGGGAACCTGCCTGAGTTGACTGTATGGACTTACCGTGTCTTGCTCTTTATTGTACTAACATCAAAATATGTCTGTGGTGAAAGATCCCCTCATTTTATAAATAAGAACCAAGCACAAAAGGTGAAGTGAGACCAGTACTCCCAAATCTCATCTTGGTGCCTTAACTGCAAAACAATCTAACCCTTATGGGATTTTCTGCATTTCTATAGAGGAAAGAAGGACAAGGAAAGTAAGAAGAAAATGGACCTGTTAGAGTGAGTCCAGAGGAGAGCCACAAAGATTATTAGAGGGCTGAAGCACCTCTCCTATGAAGGCAGGCCGAGAGAGTAGGGGTTGTTCAGCCTGGAGAAGAGAAGGCTCCAGGGAGACCTTATAGCAGCCTTCCAATATCTGAAGGGGGCTTACAGGAAAGATGGGGAGGGACTCTTTGTCAGGGAGTGTAGTGATAGGACAAGAGGTAATAGTTTTAAACTGAGAGAGATTTAGATTACATACTAGGAAGAAATTCTTTACTGTGAGACACTGGAAGAGGTTGCCCAGGGAAGTTGTGGGTGCCCCATCCCTGGAAGTGTTTAAGGCCAGGCCGGATGGGGCTTTCAGCAACCTGGTCTAGTGGGAGGTGTCCCTGCCCATGGCAGGAGGGTTAGAACTTGCTGATCTTTAAGGTCCCTTCCAACTCTAACCATTCTATGATTCTATAAAGCTCTTGGAACTTGATTTAGAATAATAAAACCCTAAATTAAGCCAGCTGTGATTCAAACACATGGCACAACAGAGATGGGAGCTCACCAAACCATGTCCTCCATCACTAGCAGAAATACAGATTCAGGAGATGAAAAAAAATAATATATACATCTCACCACTGCCTCAGTCATCCATGGTAAATTTGAAATAGAGCTGAAGACCATATGGTTCCTCTGTTGTGAATACTTGGACTGGCAGATGAAATGCTGTAACTCTTTAAAGGCTGGTCCAGTAAGGAGAGAGCCCTGACACTCCACTGTATTTAGAATGTCCATGTTAAACTCTGATATTAATTGCACTGCATATTTTTGGCTAAGTTTAAATTGATTCATAATGATTTCTGCCTCTCTCCTGCCTAGTAACTTTTCATTAGATAAACAGATGTCTTAATAACACTTTAGTTTGACTTTAGCTTCCTTTCTAACCAACCTCACTCACAGTATTTGTGCTGGTGGATGGGGTTGGCTAAGAGATTTCTTTCTGTTGCATGTGGAAAGCGTTAGCTAAAAAAGACTTCACTGTCACACCAAGCTCCCTTGCACTCTGAGTACCCTCTGTATAATTCATTAACTATAGCTTCTTCTTACAGGGGGACAATAACTCTCCACCTAGAAATGAAGCTTTGCCAGCATTCCCCATTGAATTTGAAAGCTCTTTAGAGCAGTTCCCAGCTCATCCTAGATGTCTGCATACCACTTACTATACTAGAGCTCTGGTTATTGTCACATTCTCTGCAAACCAACCCATTGCAATTGTGAATCAAGAGACTGTAAAAACATACATATATATACTCCAAACAAACAGATACTCCCTTTTTGGATGATTTTTACCACATTATTAAATTGTGAACAAAGGAAATAAAATCCCATTCTGACAGTTCTGAAATGTTTTGAAGGAAAATACAAGGGGTGTGGGAAGAAAAACGTGCCCCTGCTCTCTTGGATTATTAGTTTCTAGAGCTACTCCCCCTTTTCTTTTTTTCTGCTGGAGGAGTCAGAGGGGTGAGAGAGAAGGAGAAAAAAAAGTGAGTGTTTAACCCCATCAGGACCTCTTTATAATGCTTGCACAGCAAACTCAGTGGAAGCAGCAATAAAAATAATGAAAGATACTGTCTCTCTGTTGAAATGACACACCATGTTTTATAAGCATTTCAAACATTTTCATTGAAAAATTGTATTTCAACAAAAGAAAAGCAAAAGACACCTCAAGAAGGTTCACAACACTTCCATCTCAAACACATTCCTTTTAAAAAAACACCAAGATGCTAAAAAAGTTGTCTTGTGGCACTTTTTCAATCTCTTCTAGCAGTCACAGTGAGGATATTTTTTAATTTTTTCTTCAAACTGACATTTTCAGGATAAGCCCTCCCATTATGCTCCCAAATGAGAGTAAAGGCAGAATGCCTCTGACAGAATGACTCTTTATTGGTACCAGTATTTGTGGGGCCTGAATGTAATTAAATAAATTTTCAAGTGCTTTAAATTTGAGGGTAACATCTCATCTTGGCTAACATTTCTGAGGTTTTTCACTCTTCCACTCTCCCCCCCCCCCTTTCCTTTTAATACAGTTAATCTGTTCCTGGGTTTTGCTACAATAAACTCTAGATTAGTATTTTTAATAAAACCCTATCATCCATTCCCTCATTCAATTAATCTATGCATCCTTTTTTTATGAAAGTGTCTGGTGTCAACTTTGATGATTTAGTGGCCATAAAAAATAGAAATAAAATAATAAAATGACCCAATAAGCTCTTAAAAATAAGGAGGAGGGTGTGTGTAGTGAAGAGAAGGAAACCCTGTGGTACAAAACTACAAAAAGTTAGATTAGACTTTAGCAGAAAAGTCTCTGTGATAATTACTGTTATTGGCTGATCCATAAACTCTTCACACAAACTATAACATTAACCCCCAAAACTGGCTAATAGCAATGTGCTTTGTAGCACAGTGATATCTTTCCTCCTCCTTCCCACATCTATGTGCCTTTGAATGCTTCATTTCCTCACAGCCCTCTGACAGGCAGAGCTGACAACCCATATTCCTAGCAAGCAGTGAGCAGCTAGAGTTCGGCACTATTTACTGCTAAATTTTTGCAGACTCACAGCATGATCTAGTTGGAAAAGGAGGAGGATGGGGTGAGATGGACCATCACTCTGGTAGTTTGGGATATTTTTCTGAAAGGGAGAAGGAAATAAGAGGAGACCAGGAAAGTCTGGGAGAAAAGAGCTGAGCCTGTCCAAAGTGCAAGTCCCATCAAGGGTTCACCATTCCCTGCTGACTCTCAAATGGCATGAAGTGGCATGGGTCCACCAATTCGGAGTTGGTTTATATTGAAAGTTGTGCACCAGTCCCCAGCATTTGCAGTGCAGCCCTTTCTTGGTTCACAGCAAAAAGGGATCTGGCCACCATGCAGATGAAAAGCGAGAGATCCGGAAGCACTGAGAAATCTTTCTGGACTTGGCTTTTGTGACATCAAATAAAGAGCATATTTATCAATGCCAACTTAAGGATGCATCTCTGGACAGGGAAATTGAATGCTCTGTTTCTCATGTTTGAAAATAATTTTATGAGTGGTAATTTTGTTCTGTTCCTGTAGATTCACACAATATTGGCCCCTTGCAGATACAAAGGGGGAAATTGGATAAAGTGGAATTAAAATATAGCTAAGGAAGAGGAAACTTCAAAAGGAGGATTTGAGTCAGAGAACTGCCCTATATGTAAGCATGCAAAAGGCACTCTGAAGTTAACGATTCTATAAAACAATTAAGAGGAAACTGTAAATTTGAATGACAATTAAAAACTCTAGGCCAAAACATCAACTAGCATAAATCATTAAGGGCAACAGACCTGCACTTCCTTCCACTGTCCCCATCTTTGTCTCATTTCTAAACCCATTAGATTTAACCGGAAACTCTCAGCTGTCCCTAAATATTTTGAACCACGTAGTAAAAGTCAAGAGACATTCACACCCAGTTTCTCATGTCTTATAAGAACTCCTGAAAAGATCTTACATTCTATTTTATTGCATCAGGTTTATTGACTCATTTTCTATAGAACACTTAAAATTTGATAACATCCTACTCAGTACAGAGGGAAATTATTCTGAACAACAACTTCTGCAACACTTCTATTTAAAATATGATCTGAACAAACCAACCAATAAATTTCTAAGCCAATAACAACTGGGACAAAACTAACACAGCAACTTGGAAGAAGAGAGATAAAAGTAAAATTGGTCTAACAAAATAATTAACAACAGTAACAGAAAATTTTTCACCATTTCTTCTAGATTCAGAGCCTCTAGGAATACAAGGAGACACTGTGATTTTTAGTTTGACCTCATATACAAAACATTCTTTTAGAATCTCACAAAATAGTTTCTGCATCAGATCCCTCTATTTTGTTTAGGATAAAGCACATCTTAAAAAACAATCCAATTTTCATGTGAGGAGGCCCTACTGATGGAAAATCCATCATGTCCCAGATACACTGCCCAGCAGCATCCCTTTTTACATATTCTTTCAAAGCCTTTTTTTTTGTTTAATCACTATCTGCGACTCCAGAATCATGTTACATAAACTGAATATGTACCTAAATCTATATTTTTTTAATGTGGTAGCAGTATTTAGGCCAACACATGTGCTCAATATTTGAAGAAACAGGTGCCCAGAAAGAAATTTCTGAGATCAGAAAGCACACTCCTTGTTCTTCCAGGAAACCATTATCCTGATCAGCAGGCTTTCTGTGAAATTCCTGCATAAAATATATATGCATATGTCCTGGATTGAGC
The DNA here is from genome assembly GCA_013400055.1 of Nycticryphes semicollaris. Lineage (NCBI taxonomy): Eukaryota > Metazoa > Chordata > Aves > Charadriiformes > Rostratulidae > Nycticryphes > Nycticryphes semicollaris. The sequence goes on from VXBJ01002935.1 coordinate 16,674, forward strand.
AACACAGAAGTAATTTCTCTTCTAATGCTGGGG
>VXBJ01002936.1:0-199884 GCA_013400055.1 Nycticryphes semicollaris
AAAAATTAGTAACAGGAAAATGTAAAAGATTTTATTCTGTTGTGATCAGCATATAGAAATTTTGACTGGTGTGAAGCTTATTCAGTCTCTCTCATGTTGAAATCAGTCTGAAAAGGGAATTAGCGTTAAGAGTAGGAAGTATAGAGAGAGATTAAAAAAAAACGCTGTAAGCTTTCCAAAACATTTTGAACTTAACAAAATCCACTTCTAGGAGGTTCCATTTCAGTTGTCCTCCCTAAGTCAGCTTCCTGCTAAAACTTTCCGGTTAAGCATGCTAACAACAAAACATTAAATGATTGCTCCCCAACTTCACTCCTTTCGAGGAATTCATTCTTTGGTGCAAATAAAGATGTTGCCATATGCGCAGAGAATAACCCGTTCCCTACAAAAGCATGTGGGTATCTCAAAATCCTGGGCATATGATTGGAATGGATCAGGCGTCCTGAGTCAGCATGCTGAATGAAGTGTTTCTAACCTCTGTAAAGGGCAATTCCCTTAGGTCAAGTTGAGGTCACTAGAGCAATGCAGGGAAACCCATAGAGAAAATGCTATGTAAGGGCTGGAACTCACAGGCGTGATTTATGGCTGCAGCACAGTATTCTCTAACATTTTCAGGGGACTCTTACACTGAAAAACCGAACTAATTATCTGAAAATAACATCTGTTGCATTCAAGTTCCAAAGCATGCACCTATTAACAAGAAGGATCAGAAAAGCACTGATTATTTACACATCATCTATTTTAACTACCTGGTAACAGTACTGGAATCGTAATAATTTCCTGATCCCTGCACCTCTTATCACACAACAAGAACTTATGGCTCCTCCAGGAGACACCAAAATAATTAACATACCTCTGAAACATCTTCACCTTTAACAAATGCAGTGGGACTAAGAACACCGCCTTGCGACTAGACCACGAGCTATGTGCCAGCCATTAAAAAGCAGGTTTGCCAAATCTACCGCTGAGTTGCTTTTTCTTTGCTTATCTGTGTATCTGCTGTTGTACAAAAGAGCTTTCAAGAACTGGCCTGAAGAAGCATTCTCATTCTTTCTTCCCATAAAAAAGCAGACCTGGCACAGGCACAGTAAATAAAAATAACAAGCATATGATGCCCAAGATGCATGTGAACATTAAGTGACGTTGGCAGCCCCCGCAAATAGAACTCCGGTTAAAAATAGCCTTTGTCTAAATGTGGAAAGTGAGTAAATATAGTAGCAGTTTCAGCTTACTATAGAGGCTTACAGGCTCCAAGTAACAGTGCTTATTATAGAGCATGTGCGTCAGCAAAGGGGAGAAAAGGGAGAAAAGAAAGACTACGCATTCTGCAATTAGTATCTACAATGAGACATAAATTAACTTTTCCCCTCGTTATTTTTCTTCTTGTTTAAAAGATGGACAAAGGAAGGAGCACTTTCAAACTGTAACAGCGCTAAAGAGAGAAAGGGCTGGGAACGAGGAGAAAGCTGAAACTAGCACCAAAAAGCAACAGAGAGAGCTTTCTGCACAAAGGATGGTTGCACAGAAAATGAGACGTAAAAAGAGACGACAGGCCAGATTTTGATCTCAGTCACCTTAAGACAAATAAGGAGTACAGTAACCTGGCTGGAGGGAGCTCTCCTGGACTTGCAGGCACTCATTTGACGGAACATAAGCCAGTGAGCCAACTTTTGAGTTGACTGAAAAGCAAGCAACACCAGTGCTTTCCCCTGCTTCTGTGCACTTCCTACTTTCAAGGAAATCTCATGAGTTTCTGGTGGTTTCAGAACTTACTTCACTGAGTCAGTATATCTGCTTCACCTCATGTTTCACTTCATAAACAATTTGCAATATAGTTGAGTCTGGGAAAGCCCACAAACAAAATTTGTGGGATATTTTACCCCCAAGGATGAGTACCTGCTGTGGAATGCAGACATACAGTAAGTAACATCCTCAGGATGTTGTCTCCGAGTGTGACACTGCAGGCAGGGGATCCTTCAATATTTTCAACATATCCTTTTAGCTGAATTGACAAAGAGAGGAAACAGTCCCTGGTTTGTGTCTGTGAACTTCTCAAATCGGAGATGAGGGTGGGTTAGATCCTTATTTCTTTCAACGCTCCATTCAATTAAAGCAAAACTCCCTCAAACTCCACGTCCTGCCCTCATTCACACAGAAAAGGACACTTTTCACAGGGTTCAGCGCATGTCTGCTTCTCTACAGGGTTTATTATCTTCTTACTTTTCATCAAGAAGAACGAGGTAACAGTACATAACGGAATAATAAATGTTTGGGAGTGTTAGATGAGATGCAGTATGATATAGAAGTTGTGACCAGCTAAGAGTTGTCAGCAAAGTTGCCTTATTCGAATGGCACGGTAAATAAATGCTATAAATTCCTAAGTAGAGCCTAAATTAGCTTTTGGCATAGTGCATCACTGTAACAAGTAATTTTGCAGCTCCAAGGAATAGCCTTATATGGTTCACTTAAGTAATCTTGCTAAATGAATGTTTAAGTGGGAACCATTTGCCAAACGCAAAGCAAGAACCATATATAACCTCTTACACAACTACATAACACAGCAATGCTGGCTGTTTTCCAAAATTCTGGTTTCTGTACAAATTATATCTTCTAACTCCAACTAACACCTGAGCCAAAGGAGCTACCTGGAAAATACCAGCATGGCAGTTTAGGATTAATAATTTAACATTTGTCCTTGTCTATCTTCCTTATGGCTGTGAAAAAAAAAAAAAAACTGGAAAAACTGGGCTTTTTTTTCCTTCCTTTTTTTTTTATCTCACTTCCAGTATGACAAAGAACAGTTTTGGCAATCTCCTGTACTTCCATTGTTTTGCAAAGAAAGAAGAAAGAAGAAAGGAAAAGAGAAAACCAATACACCAGAAGCTTCATTAGTTATCTCAAAAGAAATTCAACCTCCTTCTAGTCTAGTGCATCATTGTTCCAGTATTTGTGCTGTTTCTCTGGTATTCTTGTCTTACAGCCATCAGGGGCCGCACAAAATGTATTCAGGAAAGGCAATTACAACATAAGCTGTGTAAGCTTAATACTGATTGCTTCTCCCTCCCTCCCTTCCTTGCATCCCCCACCACCTATAAATATGGCAAGTTAAACTATTAGGGATAACTGAAAATTTTCAGACAGACATGCCTATGTCTATTAGTCATCATTCACACATTGTAGCAAAATAACCTGCAATAGATGCCGACTTGTTTCTTGCTAGAGAGTGCTGTTGAGTTCTTGCATTCACAATAAATCTGTTTGGAAGACTGCCCTTAAAGAGTTGCCATGGTGATTATTTTGGTATCACAAAGTAGAAGAAGCTAAAGTACTTACTAGCTGTATCCAAAATCTTGTCTTTTGGGGGAGAAAAAAAGAAATCAGCAGATGGCATTTGTCAGAAATTCGACATTCTGATTATTACCAAGTTGTGTTTTTGGAGAAATTCTGGGGTTTGAGGTTTTCTGGCCAGAAAAGGGAGAATGAATGGGGTGAGGGGAAGGGAATGGAAAAAAAGAAAGTCACTCTATCTGAAATCCTATTAGTTTGCACTATTAGAACAATTTAGGAATAGGCCATAAAACAGTAGGTGTTAAGTAATGAAAATCTTCAAAAGAGTCTCCTTCCAGACTATTTACTAAATACTTAACATACGGTAACGCGAACAAGGGAAAATTGTTATCTCCTTGTGAAATGGGTAATTATAGATCCTTTTTACACCTTTCTTATGATGGAATCACATTGGGAATGTGAGAAATGTCCTAAAGAAATCCAGGTATCAGGTCTTACTATTCTGTACAGCCAAAATGTCTAAATAGGGGTGTTCAAACCAGGCTGTGTACTTGATGTGACTGTAACCCAAAAGGTGAATTTAGGCTGATTTAGTGAAATTAGTGCACTGTCTCTCTTCAGAACAAAAGAAAGAAAAAACCCATCAGTTTACCAGCTCAAATGCCTGTTTCCTGAATTATCCAGTCAACCTAGTGACTGTATATGGATTTTACACGGATTTAAATTTTAAAGTGCGGCATCAAATGGGGAAAGGTATGCGTGCTGGCACGCACTAAGACATGATGTTAGGTATCTGTAGGGCATTAAGGAGCAAGGGCTGGTCACACCAGCACAGTAGAGTGCTGTACAGATACCAGCTTGTGTCCTAGAGGCAGTATAGCTACATTAGGTAGGGGATATGTGGCTGAGGCAGAGTGCCGTACTGACGGGGCTGTAATGCTTCCCAGATTTGGAGTTAGCTCAGGTATTGCTGCAGGAGACTGCCTTGCATGATTTAGGGGAGTTGCAATGTGTCATACAGCTTTTCTTTTTTTTTCATTCACAAGCCTCTTCTTTTGCTCCTTTTAGCTGTCAGTTTTTCTCTGAGGCAACAGCGGCTTCCACTTCTTCACATACAAAGAATCCAGAGTTTTGGTGAAAAACAGCTTTGTTTACTTTAAACTTTATTTACTTAAAACTGTAAAATTGGCCCCTTTCTGGTGAAAGGTGCCAGATGAGCAGCTCCAGGAACTGAAACCCTTTATTCACTCTGGAGCTCATTTGCAGCCCATTGGAGTCAATGACAAGCCTCTAATTGACCAGTTTTCTGGCTCCTGGATCAGGCCTCCACAGGAGCGGCAGCAGCTGTGCAAACTCCCTCACATCCCTCACACTCCCTCCCCAGTGCACCTCCAAGGGAGAGACCAGGTCTGAGCACGGGGGCCGCCAGTTCAGCATGAAATCCCACTCAGAAATGACAGCTGCCAAATGGTAACAGGTATTCACCGAGTGGGTGATTCGTGTTTCTTTTTCCAAAGAGTTCCAATGGAGTTTTTGCTGCCTCTGCCCTGTGTCAGGCACAAGGGTGGCAGTACTACACCAGCAAGCAAATGGAAGAACAAGCGGAGGTTCACCTCACCTTGCAGTGAGCCACATCCAGCTGCTGCTCAGGACAGCTTGGTCACTGCTATCCTTTGGGATTGTGCTTGTTTCCCAGCTGTCCATCTCTGTACCTAGGGTTGGGTGGTGGGTTTTTTTTACAATTTTACTGCTGCAAACTGGAACCTGACTCATGCACAGAAAAGCAAAAGACAGTATAAGAACATCAGTATAACAAATTCTCACCCCTCCTTCCTGTAACGGCATTTTGGGGGACACACAGTGGTTTGTTGAAAAGTTTCCACAAAAGCTTTCACAGGACATGCTCTATTAAGATTAAAAAAAAAAAAAAAAACCAACCACAAACTCAACCAAAAAAAAAAAAACTCCAAAATCAACCAAGACAAACTATGACTAAACAAAACCCAAAAAAACATAACCAGAACCAACTTTGCTAGCTTGAGTTCCCATTTATGTATGGCTGCCAAGAAGACTTCAGAAATTACTTCTGATCACTTTTGACCAAGTTTGGCTTCAGGTTAGTGACTGATCACAAAACCTCTCTACACCTCTCTGCCTCTGAACCATCCACGCCCTGTTAGCATCTTCCCTCCCTGCAGAGCTGAAGAGTGACCTGAGGGTCCTCAAAAACTGGTGATGACACTTCACAGGCAAAGGACAGAAAAAATGAAGAGCTATGGTCAGAAAGGGCAGAGAGGCAGAGTATTGCCACACAACAGGAAACTCAAAAGGGCAGCTGAGGATTGTATTGTAAGAGTGAATCTGAAGATAATTCAAATAAATTGCAGAGCCTCAACAAAGTAGGAGTCCTGAGAGGAACACCAAAATTATTTCACTCAGACGGTTTCTTCTCTTAATGGGCAGAGAAAATGCAAAGAGGTAGCATGTGCTGGTAATTTATTTTTATTGTTCAAAACTTTTGTTCAGCAGCACATCGTCTGTGGCTATAAAAAGAGGCCTATCTGGATACACTGCATACATGGTTAACGTTTCCTGCTATAATAAGAAATCTGTGCCTTACAGTTTAGCTTCACCATAACTCTCAAAATATTTACAACAATACCTCTCTGCCTCTTATATTATTACCACCAAGGTTTCCCTGAGGAAAAGATTTGTTTAATAATTGACTTACAGCAGATGTTATAATGAATATTGGAATTTTAGCCAGGACAATTTTTGGAGGAAAAGTCTGAAACAGTACACTAGAAGTTGTAGCAAGTACTATACGCAGAGCTGAAAAAAAGTAACTGAAGAGAGGGAGAGTCAGCTCCACATTACGATAAGGACACTCTGTGGGCATTTTCATTCGAGGCAGGGTGTCAGTGTGAGTGACTTGAAGCCCTGGCTGAAGCCATAGGAAAATACTTGGTTGAGAAGACATGTCAAAATCTGATTATAGAGATCTCACACATGTTGCCCTTCATTTGGGATGAGGTACCACTGAACAGGGTTTGACAAGAGGATGGAGAGGATGGAGGCGTGGGGAGGAAGCTGCTGAATGATGCAGCAACAATGACTATTTTGCAACTATTTTGACCTTATTTTCTTATTGGATAAATTAACAAAAGAGAGCCTGGGTCTTCTGATTCTCATAGATGTTTCTCCTCTCAGAAAGCTGGTTCTTAATCCTGTTTGTTCACATATTGCTAAATTATCAGTGTGTTCATTTTTACCTCTGTCAGTCTTATTTTCTTATTTCTTGATGTAATTGGTTGTCTAATTACTGCGACATTAATTCCTTAAGGAACTTCAAATAATTACATCTGTGTATTTCAATGACATCCTTAAGAGTTTGGGGGAGGTTTGCTTCAGGCTCAATAGCATCAGGTGCCTCCTGATACATACACTTTCTGCCAAGACCTCCCTTCTCCCCTACTTGCTGAAACATCTAGAAACAAATATATGTCAGTCCTAATTAAAACAATCACCCAAGTACTGGATCTGACTCAGGGATTGTCATTGTCATTTTAAGAGTTGCTTTCTCTGCTCAGTTGTACAAAGTGTCTCATTTTATTTGTAATCGTCATGTTTCAGTGAAACCCTGACTCAGTTTTTCGTTTTTTGTTGTTTTCAAAAAGGGTCAAATGATACAGTTGTTCTTGCTGTAGTTATGTATACTCAAAGGAGCAATAGAAATAGTAATGAGCCAGAAAAGTTTTGTTTTGTTACAGGATTGGTATAGTTTGCGATGTGTTTTCTCTTTCTTAATGTGGAAGCAGGACTAAAGTCCTGTTTGCCCTTCATTGAGACAAGGAAGGGGCATGAGGAGCTGTGCAGAAACCGTAGTGGAAGTGGGGCACCACACGGGTCTCCAAGTAAGATCAGCTCTTGAAATGCAGTGCCTTCCAGTACTGGTGTCAGCTGAGACATCCAGAACACAGGATACCCATCCCCATATCCTGTACTATAATTTTGCATTAGCAAAGGAACAACACAGTAACACGGTAGACATGCTGGCTTCCGCACCCCAAAATGAGCAGTCATGAACCATCTGAACAACATGTCGGGACCCACTCTTCAGAGCTTCACACATCCATACCTGTGCCAGTCACCTAAACGCTAAAGCCAAAGAGGCATTTCTAGGGTGGATTAATTTTATCCTAATGCAGAGATGTAAAATAATCCAGGTAAATTATACCACAGAAACCCTCTTCTCCCCTTTCCCAGACTATAAAAGGAGTCAAGAATAAAAGCGTAAGTGTTATAAGGTCTATCTTCTGTTAAGGACATTTGGGACAGAGAGGATATTTGGGGGAAGAATGAAGGGAAGGTCAGTGGTGTAAATGTGCCTAACTGCACAGTTGGAAGAGTACACTTAGTATAACCTTGGGCCCTTCTAACTAGAACATTGTACATGGATGGGGGCGGAGGCTTTTTTAAACATTAATGCTCCCTGGCATATGTTCTAAATAAATGAGCGGAATGAAAGAGCATGGAAAAATATTTTGTACTGGGATTATTAATCTCTATGGTATTCAGCCACTTCTTAGCAACAAACATTGCCCCAAGGAATTATTTCAATCAGAACTCACTTCTTGGTCTCTAAATCCTTTCGGGCATAATTGAATCACATGTGGTGCATGAAATATATTTTGGGGCATAACCACAGGGCATTTTGGAAAGACCTTGGGGATAGTTTTGTACATACACTGTGAGCAGATAAATTGCATTTAAAATCACCCAGTTGGAATTCCAGTGCTCTGGAGGAAGTCGCTGCTTGGGATCAGCATGAAACATCTTCCAGCTGAACACTGTTACGTTCCAACAAACAGCATTGTACCCTCAGCAGCAAGGTCCAACTGACACACAGTTCTGTGTGCCACATGCAAGCATATTTTATCAGGTACATAGTATTTGTTTTTAATCATATTAAAATCAGTGATTAGAAAAGTTAGGGAGTGACTTAATGGCTGGAAGATGAAGTGGCTTTCATTCATACTTCAGAGATGGTAATGAACATTTTTTGGCCTGGGAAGCAATAGTATGTTTTTCTTCTTCAAAGTATGTCAACAGCTTGAGATGATATTTCATCCTGCAGAGGGTTGTACAAAAGGCTGCACTGAAGATAGGGAGGGATTTTATAAATAGACTTTAATGACATGTTTGGATACTAGGTTGGAAATTGCATATTCAGTGGTCACTCTAATGGTCACTTAGAATAAAACTACCTGGTTATTCAGCACATTACTGGATAAGACTGCATAGAAAGGTCACAGTGAATGATGTAGGGAATGAATGAGCAAGGTCCTCAAGCCTCATGCTTCTTTTCTGGCCTTTGAGAACAAAACCTGTGCAAACAATGGAGACTGGGGTTGCTTGCCATCCTCTCTGCTTCTGTTCCATTTCTGCGAAAGGGAGCTCGGAGTTGCAATAATTTAATTAGCAACGTAATATAGGTATTACATGTAATACCTAAATTATATGCAGGTATAGGGAAAGAGTGACCTCTGGAAGGTCAAATGTAGCCAAGTGGAAGTGCTGCTGTTGGACTAATCTTCCTTTCATTGCTGCCAGTCTTGGGTCCTTCACTGAGCTTTCCAGAGCCAGACCAAAGAAACCAAGCATGAATACTTTTCTCCTTAGAGCAACATCATGCCAAAACTTTGACACGCAGCCAGAATGGTGTGAGTGTGTATTCAGAAGCTCATGGTGGTCACAGTCCACAGAGATTGTAAATGGGCTCCTGATCTCACCTAACTGGCAGTAATTTTTACACTGCAAACTCATACATCTGAACAAGTCATCTAGGTATTATTTTAAGCCAGTGGAAAGAATCAAGCATTGCTATTGCATCGCTTTTTTAGAATGAAATTAACTGCGAGCTAAAATGCTAGGAGGGACCAATGGGAACCTCACTGTAGTCATGCAAGGCCAGGTAGGATTGGCTGTAGCCAGACAGCCAATATGTAGACCCACTCTCATCTCTTTGACCCAGAATTATCCTGTCTAACACCAGGCAGTTAACTAAAGTACCTGAGTTCAGAATCTACCCTCCTTCAGAAGCCATCAAAAACCATTACCTTCAAAGACCAAGACCTTATGATGGACATAAGCATCCCTAGAAATTTCTCCCACACATACCCTACCCTCTAGTTGAGATTTGTAGACCAGAGGCCTCTCACAATGAAAAATATGGTGCTGTTACTGCTGCTACACTTTCTGCTACATGCTCCTTCATCAAGCCCACAGCCACGGAGGCAAACTGCATCTGCTGTTGCAAGCTGTCCAGCTCCCTGAACCTCTTAGAGGTACCTTCCTGTACTGGGCATCTCACCACTCACCCAGCTCACCCAGCATGAGATAATGGCAGCACAGTACTCTGTCTCAGCATGCAGCCAAAGAGAACAGGATCACATTTCCTGGATAATTGCTATTGTTTTATCCATTTGGTAACTAATTTTCATTGTGTATGCCAAGTTTCAGAGGCCAGTTAAACATTTGGCAACACTAAACAATTAGCAGATTTTCATTTACGTAGCAGTAGTCTTTTGGCAATCACACTGACTTACAGGAGAACACATCTCTGCAGTTTATTGATATTACATATATTACAGACATTTCCTAAAATAAATACTGATCGATTTTCTAGAAAGATCATTATCAAGAATATTCAGTCTTTGCTTCTCAGAATCTATTTCCTGCGCCTGCAAAGTCTCCATTAGTCTGCTAGCAATGCTAACACCTATTTTACTTCACTGTGCTTGTCCTCGAATCAAAGAAATAAATAACAGGGAGAAATGTCAATGAAGAAATTAATTTTTGTAGTATCTTTTTTCATACTGTGGGGAGATAGGGGTTGTTGTTCAATGACTCTTTCAGAATCAGCTCACATTTTGGTCTCCTCTAACAATAAGAGAGAAATCTATTTTGATTTCAATGTCAGCTGGGCCAATAGGAGATTTTCTCTAGCTGAGATATTAAAAACATGCAAAAGTTAATATGTTAAATTCTGCTTGTCATTCAGTTCACAACTGTCAGAGTTGACAGGTTAAAAATGCCGACTCCTTTATGGAAAACTCTGACCAAATAAAACAGAAAAGGAGAAAAGAATGAAATGCAATTTTGTAAATATCCTTTTTTTTGGTTCTCTTGCAATTAGCTACTGGGATCTAATTTAAAATATATCAATATAGTAAAATGTAACTTTTGATCATAATTATCAGCCACCAGGTGTTGGCTATGTAGCACAAACAGCCTGCCAAAGACCGTTTTAAAGACAAAGTCACTAGCACTTTTCTAACAAGTCTAATCCTTCACATGAGAAAAAGGTAGAGGGAACTTGTTATTTTGATGAGCAGCATTTTTATCAGAAGCGGCTCACAATGGAAGGGAAGGCAGGCTTTCTCGCTTTCCCTGCTTTTTTCTTCGTTTTCTTTGTTTTCTTTAAAATTAAACGCCAGTAAACTTAATTTCTAAATGAAACAAAACATTCCTCTAAAGAAAAATCTAAGTATAATTCAAAAGCTTTGAACTGAACTGTCATTCTTTTTGAAAGAAAACAATATAATGAATTTTACACAGATGTTTCAATTAACTGGAATGGATATTTCTTAAAGGAAAAACATCCCCTCCACATCCTTCTTTAGAAGTAGTCTGTTAGAAACATGCCTTGCTTTCTCTGAAAGGTGTTTGCTGTTCTTGGTACAAGAAAGGATCTCTGCCCCGACCCTTGCTATCATCTATGGCAAGAAGGTATGCAGCTGAGCCTTCTCACTTCCTAAATATAAGGTAGATGTTGAGGGTGGCTGCCAGGTTGTATCCCTTTCTATTTTCATGCATTTGTGCAATACCTGGGCACAAAATATCCCTTTTCCCGCTTGTACTCCTTGTGCAAGCAGTAGACAGGAAGGGACTTTTTCCAGCTAAGGATTTTGCTCCCCACTAGGGTTGAGTATTTTTTTCTCAGAGTGCAAGAATTGGAGGGTGACCAGGGAAGGAAAATATCCAGTGAAGTTAGCAGGTGGCAGGTTTAAAGACAGCAAAAGAAATCATTACAGAATGTATTGCCATCAAGTATTGGGGAGACAGGAAGAGTAAAAATAATTCAAAGGGAGATAAAAACGAATTCACTGGCAGCCTCTACAGCTATCATATGCTAAAGTGTAGAGACAATATCTGGCTCAAGAAGCTTCCACATTCCTGGTTTCCCGGCAAACCACTGAAAAGTATCTCCCTGTAATTGCCTTGTTCTGCTTCTCTTTCTCTAAACATCTGCTGCAGGCCACTGTCAGAAAATGCTTGTTGGGCTGGCTGGACCTTCGATTTCACCCACTGTAGCAGTTCTTATGGCATACACTAAGGGGACGAGACTATCTCATCCTGCACACCAGCCACTGAAGCTGACAAGATGCAGAAAGAAGTGCAAAGTGAGCCCTAATTAATAGTGATGCAAGAGCAGCTCTGGAGGCACTGTGCCTCCCTAAGACATGACAACTCCCAGAACTGGCGCAGGAGTGATAGGGGCTCTACACGATCCCTAGAGCATAGCTTGTTGCTTGATGCCATAGTTTAGTACTAAGTATGCAAGTGCATTTTCTACATAGCTGGTGGCAGAAATTGCACTTCTAAGCTGTCTGGTGGATTTATATGCTTAAAGGATTATGAATTATTGCAAACCAGTACCATTTGCAATGTTTTGCTTTCTGTCCTACGGATCCAATTACTTGAGGGCATATTTGATTGTATATGTAGTTAGAATAGGGGTTTGCTCTGGTTATTTTACATTTTCATTACAATAAGTTAATACAGCGGCAGACCTCAATCTAATAGACCTATGCTAAACTTCAGCAGTATTACTTAACTAAGTAAAGCTAAGTATATGAGTAGGTAAAGAATTAAGCACAAACCTCAACAATCAGGCATCTCTAAGGATGGAATCACGCGACAAATAAACAAACCTGTAAGGATATAAACCACACCTAATCCTGCTTGACTGGCAACTATTGTTTGTGCCTGAGCCACTCGCACACAACCACATTTGAACAAACAATTTCTGAGATAGGAAGCAGAATTCATTGTATATAATGCTGTCCAAGTAAATATGAAAAGACTGCCAGTTTCGCTTGAATAGTCCACCGGATCTCATCAGGAGTTCAAAAGCAGTGAAATCCATTTGCACAGAGCTGTTCATCCTGGTACTAACCTAGGAGGTGCGTGTAGCACGTATCTTGCCATGAAGGTAAGAGAGGAATGAACACACAATGTGACTCAGGCCACAGAGAGAAACCAGAGATCTGGGAGAATGCACAGAGACCTCTATTCCACTTGCATTCCAGTGAAGCTGAAACCTCAAACCCTATCTCAGGGATCAGTTGGCCCATACCAGTACCAACCCTGGCAAAACTTCATATTACAAAATCTCAGCAAGGAAGGACTCATACTCTTCTCTAGGTTTCATGTGAGAATGAGCACAGGACATACCTGTGCAAGTGGAGTGAGCAGGACGCATTCCACTGTGTCCACCAAGGGCTGAGAACAAATGCAGTGGACAGGCATAGCTCACAGGACAGAACACCTGTGGCAATTTTCACTGAGAAAAAACCATCCCAAAACCACACAGGAGAAGAGGAATCCTTTCAGCCTCCCAGTAGGACCCACAGGGTTCATTAGGGATCAAGTTTTTCCAAGCTACCATCTATTGCCTTTTGGGAAAACTATTATGTAGCACAACTGGGACAGTTATCACACAACTGGCATAAGGAGAAATTTTCTCTAATTGTGAGCAAGCAAAGACATAGAGGCATTTTTGTACCTATATCACCTTTCTTTTTGTATTCCTAGGTAGATCATTAATGCTTTGTCCAGCTACTCAGATCAGATGTATCACTTTTCTGGCCTGCAGAAGCCTCTGCCCAATGGTTTGGTTTTAATTACTTCAACTTGACAACTATTCAGAATACCTGTCTTTTTTCACCAGCCACTCACACAGCTCTGTAAACAACTGTAGCATAAATAAATAATGGGTGGTTATAGAGAAGACAGACTCTTTTTGGAGCAGCATAGTAGTAGGGCAAAAAGCAATGGACACCAGTTGCAACGAGTGGAAATTCCAACTAGATCTAAGGAAAAAATCAGTATGATGAGAGGGGTCAAGCACTAGATCAGATAGCCCAGAGAGGATGTAGAACCTTGACCCCTGGAGATATTCATATACCCACTGGACAAGGCCATAAACAACCTGGTGTAACTTTGGAGATGGTCCTGATGTGTGTGGACTGTTGAACTAGAGACCTCCAGGGTCCCTTTTCCTTAAACAATTCTGTAGTGCTAGTAAGCCCATACCAAGTAAATGCACTTTTGTAGCTAGTTACTAAGGGAGAGGCTTTGTTATTTAAAAAAAAAAAAAAAGCAAATGGAACAAATTGATATCCTTTAAAGAGTACAGAAAAGGCCACACCACTAGACTGAATGAGAAGGCATTGTATTAACACACAGCTACAATTACAATTGCAAAGCATATCAGTATTCTTCTGAGAGCCCAGAGTAAGGCTGTGCTTGTAATTATTTAGCCATGGACGTATAATATAGGTGTACACGACTGACTGTGCATGGAAACTGGACTGTACATGAAGCAAGGTTTTGTTTACTTTTGTGAAAGTAGTCATTCTTTTGCTTATGTTCCCACCCCAAACCTAATTTTGCTGAAGATACAGACTGTAGCCTCATGCTTTCCCTCACTGAATTGTTCAAAAGTCTGGCCATTAGTTAGACAAAGCACTTTAAACACACTCTGTCCACATTCATACTTTAAGAATGTAAAAATAGATAAAATAATAAAGCATAAAACCGTAAGTTTAGATGTCATTTGTTTTAATTTTTATGAATATTCAAAATAATTCTCCACAGTACAAGAACAATTTGATAAACTGCAGCAAGTTCAGTGGAGGGCCACCAGGACAGATGGATATGGCTCGCCAAACCACAGATGAGGAAGAAATTAAACAGTGCCGGAACCCTCTTCCAGTTTCACATTATCTGGTGCCCCCACGCTGATAGACGGCTTGTCAAAACCTGAGTAACTTTCATAACTGCTGGAGTTTCCTCAGTCACTTTTGTATTTCCTTCCCTGGTTACGTTTCAGATGAAACTTTGTCATTGGCTCCATATCCGTTGCACCTGAGCAAAACTGTTTTAGAACACTTCAAAAGACTACAGTGACTAACTTACCCCTTCATGATCCCTGGGTGCTGTCACCAAGGGTTTTACCTTTCATCCCCCCTCCCCTCCCTGACACAGTATGTTTTATCTAAAAGGATTCAGCACTGGCTCAAAACATTCCAGCCCAGGGAAGGAGCAAGGAAGATTGCAGCCTCTATGCACAATATCTGCTCCCCAGAGCAAAATCAATAATATGGAGAGGAAAAAAGGAGAGATTTCCCATTACTTAAAGAGGAATTTCTACTCAGCTGTGGTAAGTCCCTGTTGATTAGATATAAAATGTAGGTACTGAAAGACACTACTGTAAAACTCCAGGAGCTCTCAAGATATAGAGAGAGTGCCACAAAAAGCAAGAACAAAAATCAAGGGATTGTACACAACTTACTTGCTAAATCTACAGCAAACTGGGAACACTGCCAGTCCAAACTGCTCCAATGAAGAGGCATTTGCCACAACAAACATTCCACTCCACATCCTGGATCACGCAGTTTTAAAAAGACATATTTGAGCAGCAAATAAAATGCAATGACAATATCAAATTTAACATCAGAGAGGAATCTTTTACTATCTGCCAGTCCTTTCAGTGTCAAATACAGGGGAAAAAAACAGAGAAGCTAAGGCTCAGCTTTTTGCTTTCCACTGTTTATGATGAAATGACTTATTCAGAGGACAGATACTGTGAATATGTGAGCTGTGCTATGACCAGCTGGCCTATTTTGGATTTCAGCCGCAATACACAGATGGAAAGTATGTTTCTAGATTGCATGATTTCTTTTTAAAATCTGCTTTTTTTTTTTTTCTTTTTTTTTTTTTTTAAACACCAATTACTGAGGTTAAGGATAAAGTGTTGTAGTTCCTTTGAAGCTTAAAGGGAGTCCAAAAATCATTCAAATACCATTTTCTGAGTGTTTTTATCCAGACCTGCAAATCTTTTGTAATCCTACTGCTGAAATCTCAACACAGGTAACAGAAATTATATGTCGCTTCACAGCTTGCCCTATGGAAAAGGTATGAAAAAAGTCAAAAGAATTCACAGAGAAATATGAAAGCTACCATGTGTCTTTGCTGTCTCTGTCAACATAAGCTACATGTAGTTTGGGCAGGAGTCTTTCATTATCATCAGCTCAATGAATATGAGGAACTGGAGAAAAAAGAAACCAGGACCGTTCTAGGTGCCTTCCAGCATTGCTAGAGTCAAGTTGTCACAAACAATCTCTCTCCCTGTGCAAGATCAATTTGCATACAAACGGCACATACTGAATCAGTCCTCTCATCTTGGAATGCTGTGTAGCAGCATTTCCGGATTAACTTCCATTAATCATTCCTGGATCCCAGCACTTTTCTTTCTTTTAAACCCCCACACAGAACCTCACAAACTCACTAGGGCTGATGTCTTATTTCAGTTTACGATTGCTATACTGATGCATTATTTTGGACTAGCATATTTTACTTTTGTTTTTATAGGGTTTTTAAAAAGCTATCACACAGGTTTAGTCCTTCCAAATTGTAGTGCTCGCATACAACTAACCTGGGATGCCATATGAGATAATGGGAAAAGGAATGGTACCAGGTGCCGATTTCTACTCTTCCTCCTTCAAGGGACAGAAAATAAGGAAGCTTCCTAAATCCAGGAAGCACAGAGTTGTAGCCATGTCTTTCCTACTGGCCCTCCACAAATCCCAAAAGTGACAACTGCCCCATAATCTGCACATGGAGGAAACTGAATCTCAAGATTTGATGTTTTCCGTACTTAAGGAAGTCAAAGATAGAGCTCAGGTCTCAGCAAATGAAGAGTAGACCTGGTTATAGAACAGATAAATGTTTACTTTTGGAACTCACGCCCACTTATATTTGATCCAGACTTTGTTCCTGTGGTCAGGTAAGGCTTGTTAAAGCAAGGCTTTATTCCAACACCCAAGGATGTTCTAAGTGCACTCACTTGCTGGTGAAACAAGCACATAAATAACATTATTTTAATTTACAGGGGAACAAAGACCAACAGCTCCCTGCCTTCCCCTGTTCTCCCCTTCTCCACACAGAAAGCACTCTAAAGCCACAGGATTTTCATTCACCCATAAGCAAATCAGTGGTTTAGCTCTCTTGTACCAACAGGAAATGCTCTTCTGTGACCTGGAAAACTCAGCAAGTTTCTGAAGAGATACAACCACATTTCTGGGTTGATTTTTTTTTTTATCTGTTCTCTAAGAGAAGCCTACAAACATATTTGCTCAAAGATCTCAGCCCTCCCATAAAGAAAAAAAACTGGCAGCTGACACTTTGGACAGACAGGGTCTCTAAAAAGGGGAAGATGGAGTATAGCCACAGCCACAAAAAACTAGTATATTTGATCAAGTCATGTAGCAAGGAGCACCTTTGCTGTTCAATCAGATTCAACTCTTTTTAAATAATATGACAGAATTTTTGCCTCATGTTGATGCAAATAGGCAGTGTTCCAGATATCTCCACTGAGAATATAATTGTAAAGCTAGGCAAACAAACAAAAAGAAAAGCCTCTTGAACAGTTTTAATTTTCTAGCATTTGCCAAGGCTACTTACTGCTAGGCTACTCTCCCTGCAGCACTATTTTCTTGGACAGAGAGTCCAACCCCCTTGTTTTTTCAGGCCTTCTGACTTGTAAGCATTACACCCACAGAATGGTCAACAATGCACAATTATTTAAAACGTCAGAAAACAGCAAAACAATTCAAATTTTGAGTATCAGGTGTCAACTTCTCATAGAAAAGCATTTGCAAATAACTTACAACAAAGTTCATAGAAATATTATATTTTACAGCTTACAATGATGAGTATTTTCCTTAATTAATTCAGTTTTGTATGAGGGCTTTACATCATTTCAGAAGAGTTAAGAGAGCCATACTATGAAGAGTTTTTCAAAAGAGTAAGTCCTCCGTCAGATTCTTTTCCCCACACTACTTCATGGACATATAGATTTTTATGCTTAAATTTATTTTTAAACTTCTCAGCAGATCTTTTAGAGGTATTAGGGGCCTAATTAATACTTCACTAGAGTTTCTCTCTCGTAAGTGGTCAACATAGTATTAGTATTAGTGGTCAACATAGACTGAAATGGTTACATTTTCCTCATGCATCTTCAATCCTGATTTTAAGTTTTGAATCAACAATAAGAAAGATAGCCCAGTAATGGCTCCTGACTCCTTTCTGACTCCTTGTTATGCAGGTACAGGCACAAGCACTTCAATATGTAAGAAAAAATAAGAGATTGTCCCAGTCTACAGCACATGTATCAATAGATATTCATGATATCTCCCTTCATAGGACCGAAAGAAGGATTTCAGTCAGCATATCACATTCATCCCAGGTCTACATTCTCCTGTTGTCTTCTATATGAGGTTAAATGAGAAGCATGGGAACTTAGAAAGATAAAATAGGGACCAAAAATTGTCAAGAGTGCAAAACATATATTTCATGCTGATGGCAGAGCGACGTGTGTTTGCCCTCAGCTCTCTGTAAGCCGCTTGGGAGCTGTGGCAGGTCACAGGGAAGCCTTCAATATCAATGTCACCAATTCTCCCCCCACTGAAAATATGTCTATTAGTCCTGCTGTCACCATGTTGTCAATTAACCCTAAATTGGTATGAACAGATTTACACAAGTACTGCTGTTTTCAAGCAGAAAACTACCTCTTCTGAAAATTCTTTCATTATTGAGCATTCACTGGCATAAGCCTGACAATCACCATTTGCACAATGCTTGCGTCTTACTGCCCAGTAGATAGGAAGCTATCAAGGAACCCCACTTTGTTCTGTGTACAATACAGAAGACAAGATACATGCCAGATCATGCTCCTGAAGTTTCCCTTTTTGATCCTCACACCCACATCTCTTCAGTCTCAGGTAGATGTGTTCTCACAGGGCCAATCTCACCCTGTAAGATCCTCTTTCCTTGCAGCGATGGCTTGCCTTCTGAGCTGGCTGTCGTGCGGTGTCGCCAGGAATGCCGATGTGGCTGCGTGAAGCCTGTCGGAAGGTGGCACCATGGAGATACAATTGGCAGCGGTGCTGAAGCAAAACCTGAGTTAGATGTTATTTTTCCAGTAGGATCACAAAACAATACTCCTGGCTGCTGGTTGGATAAATTATAACTAGATGTCTCATAAAACAAAAGGAAGGAAAAGATGTTGTCACTACCTTTCAGTACTGGGTGGTCAAGATTGATGACATTATACTTCATTTTGTTGAAAACAGAAGTTGTGGAAATTCATATTCAAGCCAGGAAAAAAGCACAGAGAAGGTAGAAACCAGGTCAGGTTAGCAAGGACAACCGTAAAAAATAAAGTACACACAGATCAAATTAGAAATGCCTATATGAGATACTTTAAGAGGAATATGAGTAATGTCTTGTTATACTTTCTGTAACCATATCAGTCCTAAGGAAATGATCAGAAATGCTTTGGTCTGGTTGTTGTAGAATAATTAACGATATGGACAAATAAGACTAAGAATATCAGCATGTTTAATTTCTTCTTATTTTTCTTCCCTTTACATAATGGCAAGGCAATGACTAACAGATCAAAACCAAAGACTAAAACAGGTTACTAGAGCAGGTTACAGAATATATTTGGTTGTTTCCAGATCAGCTATGTCAAATCAAAAGATTCACCATGGAATACTCAGTCAGACATTTGACATAAAGAGATTTGTTATTATTTTTCAGAACTCTTAGAAGAGAAAGAAATGCCAGAAGATTTGAAAAATAAAACCTCCTGGTTTAATTTGTGAAGGAAGAAGAAGGTAGGGGGGGAAATCATAGACTTATTTGTACCTCTGTTTTCAGAACAAAAATCTCATGAAAAAAAAAAAAAAAAGAAGGAAATGCAGTATCTTAGTAGTTAATTTAGTAGGTAGAATGACGAGATGTGCTGAGAGGAGATCTCAGTAACAGCTTTTGGACCTCTTATGTTCCATATTTCTATTAGAGACCTGGAAGATGGACAGGGATCCCACAAACTTATCAAGCATGCAATACAAAGCTGGGAATGACTGCAAGAATGCAGAAGTACAGGCTTAGAATACAAATGATCTCAACAAAATGGAGAAATGCCTAGAAAAAAAGACTGGGTGCAGTTCAATGAGAGCAACTGCAAATATTTATACTTGGTTAGGAAAGAGAAAGTGCACAAAAATGGAGGGAGAATAACTGGCTAAGCAGCAGGTTTATGGACATGGATCTAGTATTATAGGAAATCACAAGTTGAATTATGTATCAACAATGTGATGCTGTCATGAAAATGGCAAATCATATAAAGATAACTAAGAAGGAAAATGAAAAGAATTGAGCCTTTTGAGAGAAGGGGCATATTTGACAATGCTAGAAAATGGATAGCAATGGGTGTCTTTCAATTGATAATGTGGAAACATTTATTTTCTGAAAAGAAAAAGAAGAAAAATAACAAGGGAAAATAAGAAAGAAAACAGACCAAAAGGGGATAAATGTATGATATCTATTGTTTTCTTAAGGGAATTTAACCAGTTGCAATTTCACTCTTGTGCTGTATATCAGAGGTTAATATCTGAGTAAAGATAGTTAAATTGGCTTTTTATTATTGAATTATAATCACTTGAGCAATTATAAAAACAGGTGTTGCTGATTGAAATCAATTATTCCTTCACCTGATCACTATACAGCTGATAAGAACTCAAGATTGCTACACAAGTACTCTCTCACTTGTACTGAAGCCTTCTTGAAAGGCATTTATTAAGCCAAGATGCTCTGGAAAGAACCTCCACTGAAGGACAAGGACAAAGATTAAAATCTTCTAAGAAAGAGTGTGCAGGCTGTGGTGTCTGCAGATCTTGATTTCATCATTAAGTAGCCTTGATACTTAGCTGATGTTGTAAAGAAGTGTTTTCAATATGTCTACAGGAATTTTCTCAGGCTTCTAGGCATATCCTTAAATCTTTCAGTCTATGATGTTTGCAAGAGTACAATGTAATAGTATGTTTAACAGCTCAGCTAAACAGAAGTTAACCTAGTAGATAGCATGTATTTGGTTTAGCCTTAGCAATAAGATGACTGGAAAAACACCAGGGGGTTCAGAGGCGGCAGAAATATTTTCCACAAGCAGCTGGAAAATAAGCCTGCCTGCAAACCCAGTGGATATAGCTGCTGCTCTAAATGGAATACCAGTACTTTGTATGAAGTATCAGACATTATCTGAAATATTTTAATGGGATCAATGTAATTTTATATTGCTGATAATAAGGAAAATGTCTGCTTTGTGAAGGTTTATCTGCCATGTAATGGATGCTTGTTCTAGTTTTCCCTTCTCCAGAACCTTCCCTGAACTTTTTTCTAAACTTGGATAAATTAAGTGGAACTTCCTTCTTTAATAAGTTGGCAACACATTAGGGTCCATTAGTGCTCATTAAAAGTTTAACGTGGATTCTTAGTCATTCTTTCTTATTGGTCATCCATCCAATACAAAGTTTCATATGTTTGTTTCACCATCGTAAATGACATTACGTGTCATATTTGGCATCATTCACTCAGCAGGCTGTGTATTCTGAGTAAACTTAGTTTTATATACTAATGTGAAAGTCACATGTGGAAATCCAGTGATTTTGGTTGCCCAAACATGCATAGAAGCCAGCAATTTCATTACTTTGTTGTGAAGCTGAGATAAATACAGCATTTTGAAGCACTTAGATTCTTCAACCTCTAAAAATAAGTCCAGTTTTCACTCTGACAAAATTTTACATATTTAATTTTCTTCTTCTTCCTATTTGATCCAACTATTTTGTAGATGGAGCAGCAATTACTTCAAATGCAAGCTGTCCCGGCTTTATCAAGCACAGAATTTATAATAAGGTACCTACAAGTTTTCATAGGAAATCAAATGCTGAGTTAAAACATTGGTGCTTTTACTGCACTGCTACCTTCTGCCTTTGCTCACTTTTGTTTGAGTAGTAATGACCTAAACGTTTGTCCAACTAAAGCTGTCATGGAGACAGTGCTAAGTTAGAAGTTAACAAGCAGTCTTAGAGCGGTCTGTCTGTCCAGCTGCTTTGGCTTTTGAGTAAGGCAACACTGACAGAAAACTTTCTCAACCAGCTACCGTAAATTCCTCACTCAGTTGATGATCTACATTGCGCAAAGGAGATTAATGCTTCTGGTACAAGCCAAAATAACCACTGCCAGAAGTAAACTAATAAAATAGCTTTTACAGAAAAAAATATTTCCAAGGTTAGGAAGAATTGCTTTTGGGGCTGTAGATCACAAAGAGACCTTCCTAGTGGCTTTCTGAACTTCAGCTAACCCCATCTATGCAAATAGGCTCCCAGGAAGATGTAAACAGCTGGACACAGGTTACAAGAGATCCGAGAGGCAGTAGCTAAAAGCAGACAAATTTTAATGGCCAGTCCCGTAATTCTTCTCCTCTTTTCAGCAGAGTTCATAGCCTTGGTTTGGGTTTCTAAGTAGTACCCAGAGAAAACAAGGACGTTTTGGGAAAAAATCTACAGTCCATATTGAGGGGAAAGAGAAAGACAGTTATTATCCTAGACCAGCTGACAGGTAATCCAGCCAAAATGTGTGTTATAAATCCTCCTTCTCCAGAAAAGTGCTGTTAGCTGCTTTGGTCCTAAAACCTCTTCCAGATTCAAACATCTAAGCATTTTCATTTATAAAATAGAAGCAATTCTAATGATAAGCCCATGTTACTGAAGAATGTAACAGCTGGTACATTCAGGATGTGAGGCCTAGGTTCATTTCCTTCTTCATCCTAAGGAACTTTGTGAGTTTCAGAACACTTGCAGCTTTTTCCTTGTAGTAATGTCACCAAAACACCCCCAAATTGACTATTTTAGAATAGGAACTGTAACAACTAGAAATTTGTGTGTGAATTCAAATTCACTGGATAAGAAAGACTGGAAAGAACAAGCCCCTGTGGATAGGTCTTTGCTTCTTGGGTGGATTTCAGACAAGCTCCACGACATTCAGAATTACAGCAAACACTGTGCTGTCCTTCCTGATCCCCAGGATTATTTTAATTTCCATTGCTTCTGATGCCTGCATGCCTTTTTGGTTTTCTTCTTACCAGTTCCTGTTTTGGAGGCTCCCAATGCCTCCATGGGTCTCTCAAAGCTCAGTTATTCCCCACTCAAGAACCAGAGTCCCTCTTCAGAGGGGGCTCCCTGACCTGCTTTCTTTCTGGAAAGAGCAGATCACCCATCTGAGATCAAATTCATAAAACAGAAATATCCTTCCAAAGAATTAAACTCTGAAACCATTACACTGGAATCACCAGCCGTAGAAGACTCTTTTTAGTTCTCTCTGTCACAGTGCACCAATGTGCAAAAAACAGCAAATCACACCCTGAATAAGAGGACTACTCAGGTTGGAAGGGACCTCAGGCAGTTTCTAGTCCAACATCCTGCTCAAAAAAAGATCAGTTATGAGGTCAGACAGGGTTTTATCCAGCCAGATATAAAAGAACCTCAACATGACCGAATCACATCTCTGGGCACCTGTTGCAATGCTTGATGATCTTCATAGTGAAAACATTTGTCCCTATATTCAATCTGAGCATCTCTTATTTCATTTTAGGCCCATTTTTTCTTGTTTTCCTGCCATGCATGAATATGAAGATCCTCGATCTACCTCCTCAGTAATATCCTTCTCGGTATTAGAAAATTGCTTTTAGGTGCTCTTGAAGCCCTCTTTTCCTCTGAATCAACACTTGATTTCTCTTTCCTCAGAGGCCAAGCAATCCAGCCCCCACCCACCTTGATGGTCCTTTTGCTCCAATTTATCCATGTCTTTCTTGTATT
The DNA here is from genome assembly GCA_013400055.1 of Nycticryphes semicollaris. Taxonomy (NCBI): domain Eukaryota; kingdom Metazoa; phylum Chordata; class Aves; order Charadriiformes; family Rostratulidae; genus Nycticryphes; species Nycticryphes semicollaris. Next base: position 23,355 of record VXBJ01002936.1, read on the forward strand.
GGGGGTTCCAAAACCAGACGTAATATTCTAGACATGGTTGGTACAATGAGTGCTAACTAAAGGAGCTCATCCTTCCTGGGAACTGTGGGACAGGAACTGGCCAGCATGGCCTCTTGTGTTACAGGGCTTAGCTCTCTTGCCTGCAGGCAGCAGCCAGCCCTCACCGCTCCCCAGGAAGCTCAGGAAGGGGTTGAAGACCTGAGGCAGGTCCTGCAGTGCTGGAGCCCAGGGGCAGTGGTGTGCTGGAGACCCTTCAAGGGGTTGGTCTCCTCACAGTGCACCAAGGGCTCTAACAACATGTTCCTCTACGGCAGGAATTTTGGCAGCCTGACATGGTTTCATTTGGGATGGAGCTGACTTTCTTACTAGCGGCTGGTAGAGTGCTACAGTGCTAGCAGCTATATAGCGCTACTAGCACTATATAGCTGCTCATATAGTTCTCATTTGGGATGAGAAATAGTGTTGACAGTGCATTGCTGTTTTAGTTGTTTCTAGGCAGTCAAGGCCTTTTCTACTTCTCACACCAGCCCATCAGTGAGTGGGCTGCGTGTGCACAAAAAGTTGAGAAGAGGCACAGCTGGGACAGCTGACCAGAGGGGTATGGCATACCATATGACATCATACTCAGTATATAAAGCTGGGGGAAGAAGAAGAAAAGTGAGGGCAGGTGTTCGGGGTGATGGCATTTGTTTTCCCAGGTAACAGTTATGCATGATGGAGCTCTGCTTTCCTGGAGACAGCTGAACACCTGACTGCCCATGGGAGGCAGTGAATGACTTCCTTGTTTTCCTTTTCTTGTGTGCACGGCTTTTACTCTACTTGGTAAGCTGCCTTTATCTCAACCCATGAGTTTTTTATCACTTTTTCTTCTCTAATTCTCTCACCCATCCCAACTGGGGGGAATGAGCGAGCATGGTTCTAGCTGCTGGCTAGGGTTAAACCATGACAACAGCCGTGCAGGACAACTGCAAGACAGCGTCAGCTATCCAAAGCCTGCTGCAGATGGAAATGTAAGAAGATAAGTCTCTTTTTTTTCTAAGCCATGGGCACCAATAACTGCTTTGAATGGCCATACCTGTGTCCTGCCTTGTAGGTCCCCAGCCAGTTTTCCATTTTCCATTAAAATGTTCTCTGTTAGTAGATAACAGCACGATGGAGACCAAGACACAGAAGGGGAAAAGTAACTAAACTGTTTGGATTTGATACTATCCTCTGGGGCTTCTATTATTCAGACAGTGGAAGAAGAGCAGGATAATTTGTGCTGATGAACTGCAGATACAGGAAAAAGGCATTTTCAGGATACATACATTGTTTTTCCACTGGTTTTATGACCAGGCTTTTTCAATAGAAAGACAAACTCGGCTGTCACTGTCAGAATTAATGATGATGATGCAATTTGAAATATAAAAATATGTTAAATTTGATTGATCCATGATTATAGTGAATGTTCAGTTAGGAGAAAAAGGATGCCCTCCAGGAGTTTCTGTTTTCTAAATATATTTTAAATTCATCTACCAGCTCTATATTCTCTGGAATAAAAAGTTTTCCGCTCTTTTTCTTTAGGAAAGTATTTTAATTACCAACAGTTTTATTTGACATTTTATAATATGTAATATATATTCACAATAAATAGTAAGTTTAAATCCTTTGCCAAGGTTCAGTTACATCCAAACTCATCTCCTTCTTTCTGCCAGCGAACCCACCTCTCTGTTGCTGCTGGAGAGTGTCAACATCCAGAAGCTTCATCAAACATGTTGTAGTTCTGAACTCAGAGCTAGTTATTAGCTGCAGGTTTTTTCCCTCACAGCTTTATCAACACAGTATAATACACACCATGATGATTTATGATTGCTAAGGGCTAATTAAAAGGTGCTGATATTTCTAATGACAGTTAGACTAGATTATGTTCTCTTTTTCTTATCAGTAGATTTTTTTTTTCCAACAGGCAGGAATACCACCATGGTAGGTAGATATCATACCTCTACTTGTTCAAAATCAGTTTACACCTCACTTAATTCTCAGCAAAGGATTTTTCAGTGAAAAGCCCAGCACCTACAAAATATCGAGTATGCGTTATATTTACCATACAGGGGGAAAAGGTGCAAGGATATTTATTCTGCTGATCTAAGTCATATTATAACTAAGTATGATAGGACTGGGCCCAGCATGTTTTTTTAAGCAATGAGCAATAGATTAGGGGCTTGCTTAGCTATTCTTCGGTCATTAACACTATACTTGTCAAATACTCTGTGCTTAATAAAATCTGATAATTGCAGATAGCATTAGTTCTGCATCTTTGGAGAATGGCCAGCACAAATTGTAATGAATTAAGCCAACCATGCAATAAGGGATTTAGGAAGTACTGCTACGCTGTCTACGATGACATTTTATTACTGATTAAATAATCTCTGAATCTGACTGTTCTGCACTATTTTGCAACCTTACAGTAGCTAGATTCAAACACTTCGTGAAAATAAGAACAATGTGATTCTCAGAGGACCTAATCTTTTGGAAGTGGAGTCAAGTTGTTCAAAACCAGAAGCTCATTATCTAGCTCATTGCAAATTTTATTAAGGCTGCAACCAACCTGTATACACAGTGTCTTTGAAAGCATATAAAGTAAATACATTTGGGCATATGCATCTTGAAAACTAGTATATTAATGCAGTAATATGAACCATGTTTCAAGTTCATGGTTCATAGTCTCTGCTGATGTTTTAGAGGTTTCTAATTGGAGTTTTAGGCCAGGGTCTTGGCTATGTGAAAGATTTTTCTGCCCTACAAGCCTCACTATTATTATACCTCTGAACCACTACAGCAACTGCAGTATTTCCTCTCTTGTCCAAAATTTTAAACTGTCTGTATGGACAGATCAGACAATCCTCCTCCTTACAACAGAAGGATGCCACAGTTGGAGCCTTTTCTGTAAAATAACCCAGAGTGTGGCACTGTTCTTCAGAGCTCATAGCACGCTGCCATCTCTCTGCCTTGCAGAGCTTCTCTTTCAGATAGAATGGGCCTCAGCGTCACAGTGGCTCAGGGATAGTGACTTTTGTTATTTATGTAATTTATTTAATTTATGCACAGACTTTCTTGATGGGATTTCTTATATGGCAATTCACCTGGATGGAATTTCTTTTGAAATGCATATATCTTAGAAGACCTCAAAAAAGCACCAAGAGCTGCTGCAGAGACTTACTTTCAAGAAATGCATATGTATAAATCAATACTAAGAAAGATCTGGAGGAAAATGTAAGATCTCAGATCACTGAATAAATTAATGAACCAAATAAAATTTACCCAAAAAGTTTAAAAATCATATGAACTCATACACTACTGTGCTTAGGAAGTATCAGGTATTTTCAGTAGCATAGATCTCAAGAACAACAACATATATTTTACTCCAGGGGAAATACATTCCAAGGTATTAGTGTTACATTTCAATTTACTAAAGGTTCCTTTGGATACCAAAAGACCTGTCATTCCCAAAGTGTTTGTTTAAGAGCAGGAACTGTGTTGAAAGGTCTGATGCATGCACTGGAGAAAATGTTTGGACATTCTTGCAAATAAATTGGCACAGGATGTGGTAAGACATAGTCTTTGCCTCCTTTTTAAAATCAATCTTTAAATATACACCGTCTTAGAGATGCAATGACAGTGCTTGAGTTTTGGTGACGCTGAATGATTTCCAAGTCTTGATGTAATGCAATCTATTCTGAAGCAAGACAGTATTATTTAAAACATTTGGGAGGAATTTTACTGTATTTATTATGTAGACTCCTTTCTTAACCATATCTACAACTTTCTGGGACTTTTTGTCATATTTACGGTTCTTACCAGGAGTGAATATGGTTTGTATTTAATAGCTATGATGAATAGTTTTTATGCACCACAGCAAAACTTGATATTTTAAATTTATAGTTGCTTTGAATTTTAATCATGAAATATTCATTACATTTTCACAATAAAAAGTTATTCTAACAAATCATTCACTCAGTTCATTTTGTATACTAATTTCATGTAGGTCTAGAATAAAAAAATCTGTGCAGAAGTAGGAGCATTACCACAACAGGCAGCTGGTTACCAAACATTTGGAATCTGAGTACTTGAAAAAATAATGTGACTTTAATTATTTTTTCCTGGGCTGGGGTGGAGTCATAAATTCTTTGTTTGGGAAACAGTGCTCAGGCTCTATAAGTTAATGGTATTTTTGTAAGCAGAAAATCAACATAACATGCTCTGTTCAGCATCACTGCCTGTATCCATTAAAGGTGGTATGAGCTCCCATAACAAGTTTTAACTGACAATATTTTGGCACAGTCATCATCTTCAGACCTATATAAAATATGTATGTGCTTTGTTTTACCTGGGCATCTCTATAACTTTTCTGCAGATATCTTTTCATAGCAAGATGTGTCCCCATGAAATATAGTCTGATATAAAGTGTGGAATAAATGGCTTACATAGTTCTTTACCAACCTCCAAAAATACGGGTCAGGGTTGAAAATAGAATCATAAAATGGTTAGAGTTGGAAGGGACCTTAAGGATTATCAAGTTCCAACCCTCTCACTAGATCAGGTTGCTCAAAGTTCCATCCAGCCTGGCCTTGAGCACTTCCAGGGATGGGGCATCCACAGCTTCACCACCCTCACAGTAAAGAATTTCTTCCTGATATCTAATCTAAATCTCCCCTCATTCAGTTTACTGCTTGTAACATTGTACTGCTTAGCTTAGTCTTCAACAGTTCATAAGAAGATGCTGACTTTTTCCATACCTATTCAGACAGGAATGGCAATGCTGGAGAGTAGAGGGAATATTACACCACCCTGCCTCAGATTTTTTCCACTGGTGGTGGCCAGGCTAGGCAAAACCAAACAAAATTCCCAACAGTTGGCCACCGTTTTAATTTAGCCATTGGTTTCAGTGGCTGGAGAGGAAACATAGGCAGCCTACACTAAGTCTGTCATATTTTAATCATCCCACTTTTGTTGTGATTAAGCATGATGATAGTTAGACCACAGGGACTGACTATGCATATTTTTATTGGTGGGATTAAACTTTGAAACGTTTATCAAGGTTCTTCCCCAGAAGTGACTGATCTACCAAAATTGATACTATTCTGGAAGCTGGTTCAATTAGAAAATTTAAGATGCATATTTGACAATAGCTATAGCTCCTAGATGCCATTCAGTAAGAGGACTGGAGTTGTGTATGAATTACAATTTTAAAATTTAACTAAATTTTATTAATGACATTTTTTTGTACTTTAAGTCCAACTGTGAAAGATAAAATTATCTGTTTAAATTCCAAATTAACCTAAGGTCTGTTCTCCTACCAAAGAAAACAAAAAAGGTTTCATTTTGTGGGTTTTCATTTTACTTTTAAAGAATTTTTCAAATTAAGTTTAAGCAAATATTGTGATGGAATTACTTTTCATTAAAAAACTAAAATTTCTATACAATTATCAGAATCAAAACCATCTATTTCCCCATTTTTTCTCCATCTTAATATCTGCACAATTTTTTAAAATGTTATCATGAATTTTGAAATTTTGAAAATATGATCATGAAAAATTTATGTACCATTATAAATAGCTTGAAATCTATTTTACTTAATTTTTCATTATGCATTCTCTCTTTTTAAAATCAATACAAATGAGAAGTCTGCAAATTTTTCATCAGGGGACTCTATCTTTCTCACAAGGTCTTTATACTTTTGGCTATTCTGTAGGCACATAATGGACATAAACAAATTTTGAAAGTCAAAATTAAATAAAAATAAAAAATAAGTAAACCAGAACACATTAATTTCATTTCTGTAATGCAAATGTTTTAAATCTGAATAATGATTTCAACACTTTAATGTGACTGTGCAAAAATCACACTATGTGTTCGATAGATCTGCTGAAGACAAAGCCTGACCAATATCCCTTTAAGCAAATCCTTAAAAGATCAACATTAATATCAGGTCCAGACAAAGAAATTATTTCAGGCACAAGACACCAGAAGAAAAGAGAATGGAGAATTATCGCTGAAGACTCAAAAGGCAAAAAAAAAAATTGCTGAGAAAAGTAAATATAAGGTTGTTAATTAAACCAGTAAAATAAGGGGGAGAGGTTACATGGAAGAAATTAAACTAATTCTGAAGCAAAAATGCAGAGATAAAACTGGAAATTTCATCATTAGACAATAGAATATGCAAGAACACAACCCTTAATCTCTGCCATTTCTTCAGTATAAACAAATCTGCTGGTTGCTAGCATTACTGCTGAAAACAGCTCTCATCAAATTGTACACAGAGAATAAGTTTCATCTTTTGGAAATAAGGCTATTACTTCCTCTATATGTCTTTTTCCAGGAAGCCTCCATTTACGTCTAGATTGAAAGCAGTCAAAGACACAGTTTCTTATTAAGTAGTCAACAACCTGAAGGCACTGCTTTCTCTAAAGCCTTAAATAAAAAAAAAAGTAAATAGGGAAAGGGGTCCAGAAGGCAGGATCTAATGTAATTTAAAACTGGAATTACATCAGCAGTTTCAAACAGATGGCAGAATGTAGAGATAAATGTGTTAGCTCCTTTAGCTTATTTGGTCTCTCCATTGTTTGCATCATTAAAAACAGAAATAGTTTACAATTTAAAAATATACCGCGTATTATACATTGGAAAAATGGACATGCACCTACTGAGTGGAAGGAGGTAGGATTAAATTAATTTGCCATACTTTAATGTACAGAATCTGGGATGCTTTAGGCAAGTCTGCAAATAGGTTTCCTAGGAAATGAGATGAACAAAAATATAATGACCTTGAAATTATACCCCCAAAAGTCCCAAGTATTTAGCAACCTGGCTCAGAAGTGGTAATTACATAAAAAATACAAAAGATCCTTAATTGCTTCAGTTATAGTGTATCTAGGCAGGTCAGTTACTGTACACAGCTGCAAAAAAATGGTACGTGATTAATAGGGGGTTGCCTATGATAGCGCTAACTAGCTAGTGTATAGTGCAAAACACTCATTTCTTTTCCAATTAAAGAAAAAAATCTGGTTTTGATTAGGCTCTTCAGAAGGTCTAAGTCTGTAGCAGCAAAATACTCCACTCTCGCATTGTTAAATGTCCTAGTCAAGGACCAAGCAGCATATATTCATGAAAAACAGAAAGGTTTAAATAAAATACTGGCGTGAAAATGCTGCAAATACCAAAATAAGGCACTTCAGACCATTCTGGTTATTCTAGTTGACCGCTGTCAGACTGAAAGGTAAACCAGTTCAAATAAATAAGACTGAAAGGTAAACCAGTTCAAATAAATAAGACTGATAGAGGTGGGTCTCCAGAGCTGGAACCAGGCACCAGCTTTTCCTGCAATTTGTTAAACTGCAATTAATCATTCTTTCCATGTAGCTCTAAACTCATGCCAGCGAAGTTTGAAGGAGGAAGCATTCAAAAATCATATAAGAGAGCTTGCAATACTTCAACATAGTCTTGCGGTTCCAAGAGATCCGGGAAAAATGCTGAAATGTATGTAGAGCTCTCCAGATCTGTGAATTTCTTGTGGTTCACCCATCAACAGGTTGGGAAAAATGTGCAGTCACGATCTTTGGAGCATTGCCTGAAAAACATGCTCTGCAAATAAACCATTAAAATGGACTCCTTTCAGATCAGCGTGTGCATGTATTGAAAGTATGATGACTTGGCCCACTGCGATTCTAGAGCTTGGGTATTCTCTCAGTACATCCATGGGCTCTGCTGAGCTCTAGGCATGACTTCTAGGTGTGGGGAGGGCACCAGAAATCAGGAGAGGAGACACAAATGGCAACTGTCAGTGGGGCTAAAAATCAGAAAATTTGTGGGTTTCCTCTTGTCATCTCTCAGGAGAGACATGAAACTTAACACTGACAATTCAGTCTTCGTTCCTGGGTGTAACATTCAACGCTTCACAGAGGTGGATAGAGCAGCATGCTTAGGCATTCATTAAGGATTCTCCTTGCAGATCTCTCCATATCTCGACAAACTTGGTTCATGTGTCTGAGGTCACCCTGACAGTGATAATTTTTTTACATAGCAAAGTCTGAGAGTATAGGAAGGAAAACAAGACCTTCAAATAAATATTGTCGTCAAAATCGGCCTTTTAAAACTGTTCTCCAAATCTCAGTCATTCCCACAGCTTTGTCTTTGCTTGAGAAAAAAAACCACAACTATTTTCATAGTTTCTGGTGTGCATGCATGTGTCTGTTTACACTCACTGAATTTCAATCCCACCCAATTTATACTTTTCAGAGAAAGTAACAGGCGGTTTTTAAAGTCCTTAAAATGATCCCATTATTCCCTGGCAGAAGAGCAGATTCAAAGACAAAGAAAAATTATTTTGCACCATTATTTTGCCCATTAATGTTATCCTGCATATTGAGTGTCATCAGAAACTACAGCATTAGGTCAAGCACTGCAAAAAGAGGTATGGGAAGAGATTTTTCCAAAAGAGATACAGACCTGCATTCTGCTTTGCTTGCCACTGGGATCATGGCAAGTGATAAAGAGAGCCTTGGGATACAGAGAAGTAATGCAACTTTGGCAACTCCAAGGAAAAATCACGGATTATCTTACCAGGGAATCCCTCTTGAAGTCTTCACTGAAGCTGTGTGTGGCAAATCCTTATAAAGGCACAATTTGCCAAGCTCTGTGGCTACTTGGTCCTGCTATAGGTTCGTTGTGTGCCCATATCTTTTCCCTGCCAAACTCTCCCTGTCCCTTAGAGAACCAGCTAAACTCTCCAGCTGATTTTGGATTTGGTGCTCTATAATCTCTCCTTTGGCATCTACCAAAATCTAATTCAGAGAAAGCAGAACTTCCTGCAATCCAGACAAAAGTCACACCAATTGGTATAATTTCCTTAAAGGATCTGATTTCACATGTTCAGATTCTTTGTGGATAATGATTTGCAAGTGATGTCCTTCCTATATCATTCTTATACTGCCACTCACTAGATGAAGCAAATTTTTCATTTTTTAGAATTGAAATGCAGAACACAGAGGGTATCCCCCCAAGTGAAATCTGCACAAAACTATATTAACTGCAAGGCAGGTCAAATGTTCACTGACACATCTTGACAATGCCCCTTTTCTTTACATTGACTCTATTTGATTAAACTGATTGAAATGCATTTCATACTTGTGCTTTGTCAGTCTATATTTCGGGCTTCATGAGCAAAATGATACTAGATTGACTTACCCAGATACTTCACAAAGCTTGTCATGTTGAATTAATTAATGTTGCTTGTACAGCGTGAGAATACGGAGAATATGGATATTCATCTTTTAATTTCTGTATTTGCTTTATAGCCAAATAAGGGGATGATAAAACATTACATTGGCAGTTAATAGACATTTTAAATGTCTTCATTTCTTTAGAAACATACAATGGAAATATTACAATAATTGTCACACACGTTATGTAACATTACTTACATAAAACCAGAAATACTACAGTAGTAACCAAGACTAGCAATGAATAAAACTCACTATGCTTTCTCTTTTCCTTCCTTTTGATTAATGAATGGTAGAGAATCTGATCATACAGTCTATTACTCTTTAGAAATTTGAACTTAGAAAATTTTACCTCTCCAAAGTTTTGGGAGGAGATTTGGTGCTGAAGCCTTGCAACATTGATAGTGAAGTCAGTAGAATTTTATTAATTTCATTTACAGCACAGTAGTGCTTCCCCAATCTCACTTATAATATCCGTATGGGCTTTTGGAGGTTTTATATGATATTCAAACTTCTTGATGTTAAATGCTATGCCTTAATAATGCTGAAATCCATTTTAGTGCATTTCTTTTTGTACTAAATAAAACGAGCAAGCAGCGTAAAACATGAAAGATATCAATTAGTTTTACAAATGCAATTAGAATCAATTATGTGAATGCATTGCATTTTTAGGTGAGAAGCTGAACAAAGCATCATCAACTATGGTTGTCATTCAAACAGACATGGGATGGTTGAATACAATATTCTGTCCAGAGCTGTTATCATGTGGTTTTGGCAGAAGCCCCTTTTACCTTTTATTCCTTAGTCACAAGATCCATGAAAAAGCAGTTAAATCACTGTTATACTGGCTCACTGTACTTACATTGCTTTATTTCACCAGCAGTGGAGTCAGAAGTCCAGATGCAACCTATAGAAGCTCCCATAGCCAAAAGTTTGTTCACCTTTATAGCTTACATGCCATATAAATACATTAATAAGTCTGAGTGCCTGAGAAAGTATGCACTTACCTTGGCACACTAAATTATCTCTCTGAACGCCACGGCTCACTTACCCCTTCTTCCCCCTTGTGGAATAGAAGCTATGAAAACTAGTCCTGGTCCTGTTAATGGCAACTGAAATAGATTCTGCCTTTGGAGGGTGGAAAGTTGGAGACTGATCCCACACCATGCTAGTGGGAAGGAGGGCAGTAGATATACCAAGCATCTACTGAAAGAGTGAAGCTGAAGATTTGCAATGGTATGTAGTCTGCTGAAAGAGGACTACACCAGACTACACCAGTTCTACAGCAGACTGCACTTCAGGCACCAGGAAACTCCATACACATGGTTTAAGCAGCTGAACAGACACAGAGGTCCAGAGAGGTAAATTTAAGGCCTTGAACCTTGTTTAAGGCCTTGTACCAAAGGTTACTTCAAAATTACCTAGTCATTTGAAGTGGAAAGAGGAGTCAGCCTGGGGTGCCATCATCTATAGAAACAGTCATGCCATAATTACATTGTCTAGCTGGGTGGCCTAGATTTCAATGTAGCTTTTCTACCTTTACGGACCTCAAACCCATACCTGCTTCCCTGGTATTCGAGAGTCATTCATTTTTACTTCCAAAAACTTTCACCATATCTTTTCTCTTCTGGCTTTCTTACAAATTTAAATCAAATAACAACTTTGCCTTTTGCTTTTTATTGTATATTTTATCTTAGGAATAGAAAAAAATGTAGAAATAACTACATTCTTGCTTTAATTTCTGCTTAATAGCAAAAGTCTTCAAGGGGAGGTGAGGAGGGTAAGAGAAAAGGAAAGGGAAGGGGAAGGGGAAGGGAAAGGGAAAAGGAAAAGAAAAGGGGAAGGGAAAGGGATAGGGAAAGGGAAAAGAAATATTACAGGAAATGAGCATAGGTAATAGACTATAGAAAGAATAAAATTTTCAACTCGACAGCCAGAACTGACAAGATGAACTATTTCAGGCAGCCTCATAGTTCTAAATTAATCAGGCTATAGGTTGGAGCCAGTAAGTCCAATGAAGAATATGACAAAAAAAGTACAGCTGTGTATCGTATTTGCAATAAAGCAGCATAATTAGAAAGTGATTAGAAAGCATGATGGTTATCAAATTATACTTATGCTGGAGATGCATTGCAACTCATCTGCAGGTGCTATGAGACCCTCCCTTGCTTCCTCACAGAAAAATAGATGAGATTCCTCTATTACAGGCAAGCTGCCAGTTATTGTTTCTTTCTGTGGTGAAATGTTCAGAAATTCAGCATTGATAACTTCCTTTCTGTTAAATTCATGAGATTATTCTGCTTTTATATATAGAATTGTAATAATCTGGTTTGGTTCGTGACTAATATTTTCTCTTAATTGCTTTTCAAGTAAGTCATTTGAAACATTTTCCTCTTCTGTAACTGGGTCTTTGAGTTTATTTAATTACTGACCTATTAGGTCCAACAGCTGAAAACGTTCACAAATGCATAATTCCTGACTGAAATGAAATATAACTTTTATAAGATATCCAGTATTGGCTTACAGATTTCAAGTAACAGAAGCAAGATTCCTGTCTAGGTAAGTAGTTTCCACTAACCACACCGAGAAGCAGGCACATCATTTCTATCTTGGTTTATCTACATTTACTTTCCAGTAATCTCATTTCTGCCACTTTCTTTAGTATTCAACAGCTTTTGTATGCCATAAATAATTCTTCTTTTAAGCTTTACTTTATAGAAACTAAATAGCATATTGCATCAGTCACACATACATAGGTTTTACAGACTTTTACAGTTCTTTTCTGAACTCTTATAATGCCAGGCTGCTTGGTGTGTAGAGACTGGAGAGAGGATTTTAGTGGCAGCTTCCTCAAGGCAGTACCACATTCTATTACTACTTGTCAGCCCTGCTTTTTACAGAGCATGCTCAAGCACTCTTAGCCAGAGACCACAGAAGTTCACATTCAGCTGTTCATTCAGTAGACATTTGAATCTCAAGAGCCACCACTTTCCTGATTATCCTTTGTGCAAATAGGAGGTTACTCTATTCCTGCATGTTTCATGTGATCAGACCCAACCCAGACATCCGTACTGTTTTAGTAACTGGTCAGTCCTTGCTCCGACCAGTATTTTCCAAAATGGACTAACACCACACTCCCATTTTTGTCTAGATGAATGCATTGGAACTACTCAAGACAGCTCCCAATGGTTCACTGTTGTGAGTGCCACCTGAAGATTTTGATTACACATTGGCAGTATTAGGATGTAAGTAGAACTGCAGTGATGCATGTCTGTTCAGACATTGGGAGGTTGTTACTCCACTCAGAAACAAACTATATTTGCTGTAGTCCAGAGGATCCTTTACAGGACCACTTGTGCCCATGTTCTGATGGCTGCTAAGTGGCACTCACACAGTTCACACTTAATTTCTTAGGTGGACAAAGGTATTTGTCACAAAATGGATAATTTCTTAATTCCCAAGTATTTTTTATTCATTATTTCACATTTTCCTCCATTCAAATATCTGTCCTGGTTTAAATTATTTGTAAAACAATCATATAAAAAAGCGTGCTAGGCACGATTCTCCAAAATTTCAGAGCAAATGTATCATGAGTAGCTTCTATGAGTTCACTTCAACCATGCAGCAAACAGCAACCTGCAGCAAATAAACAGTTCAACATCTCACAAACAATATTCATCTACATGTTGCAGATGAATGCTTATTATTGATTCTCAAATAATACAACAGGAGTGAGTTTTGAGCAAATGAATAATTGAACCAACCTTGCTATCTTCAGTACAGACTAAGTTAGTTTAGACCAACCGCATTCAGCTGGTATGACAGTCCTTAATGGAATACACATAATGCTGCATAATTTGCCCAGCCAAAATGGTCTTCTGCTTGAATTGGCCAATGTGTATATGCCAATTACCTCCTGGTGGGATCTCTAAAAAGGTTTATGAAGATCTGAGTATACACACAAGTTACAGTGAAAGCAAAGTAACCGTGAAACCATTCCTGCAGTTAAAATACTGCATGGGTTTTATGGTACATTTTTGAATTTTCCAAAACATGAAGGAAATTCCAGCTTCAAACTCTGTTGACAGTCTGCCTACCTGTGAGAGGTGTGACAGGTACTATTGAATTGTTGACTTTCACTGTCAATTCTTCACTGTAGTGAAGTATAAGAACAGGAAGTATAAAATTATACACTCTGGTAACTGGAGGCACCAGAAAGATGTAGCACAACAAAACCCACAAAGAGCACATGAGTTGAACATGATGCAGTCATGCGTGTGGCTGGATCTCCTTCATCTTGTCACTCCTTTCTAGTCCCATCAAGATTTCATCCCTCCCCCTCCCTGACCATGAATGGAAAAATGAATGACCACCAGGAAAAATGCTTGGTGTCAAAAATTGTTAGCAATTGGATACAGTAGAACTAGTTATTCAATATCAGATGTGAATTAATCAAATTATATTGTAAAAAACTTGAGAAGATTGCACATTTGTTCTGTCTTCACTGTATAGTGTGAACAAAAGCTCATATATTGCTAGCAAGTCACTAGCCTAGTTGTCTGTAGCTCCATGCAGCTTCTAAACCACTGGTTTGGCATTTTCAGAGGAACTTAACCGGTTGCCATGCCTCTGCACTGTACCTATATTATATATACACTTATCTGAATTTGTATAATATGCTAAATTCCTCACTACAGGAAGGAGATTGAAGTGCTGGAGCGTGTCCAGAGGAGAGCCACCAAGCTGGTGAGGGGTCTGGAGAACAAGTCGTACGAGGAGAGGCTGAGGGAACTGGGCATGTTTAGTTTGGAGAAGAGGAGGCTGAGGGGAGACCTTATTGCCCTCTACAACTACCTGAAAGGAAACTGTAGAGAGGCTGGGATTGGCCTCTTCTCCCAAGGGAATAACGACAGGACCAGAGGAAATGGTATGAAGCTGCGGCAGGGGAGGTTTAGATTAGATATTAGGAAGAATTACTTTACTGAAAGAGTGGTCAGGCACTGGAACAGCCTGCCCAGGGAGGTGGTGGAGTCGACATCCCTGGAGGTATTTAAGAAACGTGTAGATGTGGCTCTTCAGTGCATGCTCTAGTGGCCAAGATTATTGGTTTGTGGAGGGGTGTTGTGCGTGGGGTTGTGGGTGTGGGGTTTAGTTGGTGGGTGGCTTTTTTGTTTGTTTGTTTGTTTTTGTGTGGGGGTTTTTTGTTGTGTTTTTGGTTTTTTGTTTTTTAATGTGGTTGGACTCGATGATCTCAAAGGTCCCTTCCAAACACTTCCAACCACTAAGATTCTGTGATTCTGTGATATTTCATGTTACATTTAGGCCTTCTTTCTGTGATACTGCCAGTGTCAGAGAAGGATGGATTTCAGTAAAATGTCTGCTGCTCCTGGATATAGATGTAATATATGTAACTGAAAATGAAATTTCATATTTGTTTCACAAAGATGTTAATGTTATAGCCAAAATGGATTAAATTCTCTCCTAAGACATAAAAGGCTGATTAATAAATTGGTCAGTTCCCTTGCTTAGTTAATACAGCAGAGAGAGGCATTCTTTAGAAATATTGATACAGTGTCAAGTGGAGTTTATATCTGGAATTTGCATTTTTAAAATGAGTCACATTTTCCTCTGTAGAAAACTGTATCTTATTGCAGAAAACAACAGCTGGTTTTTGTGCAGTTTCCTTGAGACTTGCTTAGTTCCCATTATCTTCAACAGAGATGAATATGTATATCCGAGGAAATATTTTGTCTCTGAGAAAAAGAAGGGCAATAGGAGCATTCGGTTTTAAGTGTCTGCATAACTCCAACTTATTTTCTTAGTACAGCTGAATCTACTGGTGACTCTTGGTAGAAGATAGCCTTTCACACAGCCCCAAAGAGAATTTTTTCTGGTGGTTGGTGGATGACTGAAGTGGTGGAATCAAAAGGCTTTGTTCTGTGGGACACAAACTGGTAGGTGGAAGGGTGTAAGAGAGCGTTTATCAGCAGTATGTGTTTATCTTGTTTTGTTGTATTTCCTGAACTATAAACTCTTTTCTGGTTGTGTGTGACTCTGCCTCTTCAGCAGGCTATGAGAGGTGTTAAGGATTCCAGCCTATTATGGCAGGAAAGAGGAAAGAAATAAATAAGTATATATTGACCTCTGAAGCTTTTTCTGTTGATATTACACACTCAGCAGAAGATTCCCAATAGTGAAATGCTACTTGCTTTACTCCTGTCTATCTTTCCAGTTAGAGAAATACTGCAGCTAAACTCTTGCTTCAGTTCTCAGCTAAACCATGGTAGACCTGCACCTCTATATCAGCAATAAGTGTATTAAAAAGAACAGGTAAATGTTCTTCTTTTTTGACAGTTCTTTTTTCAAACCTCTTTTGATACTTTCCTCCCAGAAAAGAGAGTGAGGAGTTTGTGCAAACACTTGTTCTCTACATCAAGCCTGACTGAACAATTTCTCTGCTATTCTGAGCTTCTGGTGAACTGAAAATTACCAGCTGTACGGAATTGTGACTCTATGTGTGTGTGTGTATACATGCATGTGCACTCTGGGGAAGAGGGAACAAAGAGATAAACAGAAACTATCATATCTGATGACAACAAATACATTTTCACGTTTATGACCCAATCTAGCAGTTTATTCTGTAAAATACAAATGCAGCCTTGCCTTTTGACTATGAATTATTTCTTGGAGCCCTCATATAAGCATATATGAAGCATACGCAGAACAAGGAATTCTCCAATGCTTTTCCTGGCTGAGGCACACTTAACGAATAGGGCAGCAAACGCATAACTGCAGTCATCATTGCACAAGTTTGAAAAAGAATATGAGATTTGTCTAGGGAAGACAGCGTAACTGCAGTCATCATTGCAGAAGTCTGAAAAAGAAAATGAGATTTGGCTAGGGAAGAAGACAAATATTTTAGAGTTTTGTGGCTTCCACTTTGTACTTCAGGCTAGCTAATCCACATCCAGATATGCTCAAAGCTGATCAATAACAACCTAATTTTGTAATCTAAAAAGAAGATTACAAGCAGTCAGGTTATCAGAGTTTACTAGCTAACATTTTTCAGCTGATTTGCAATGACAAACAGTAACTCATTAAGCTGCAGTAACATATTTGCCACCCTTTGATATCTATAGTCTTAGTATTAAAGCGGTACCAAATTAAGCTCTTTTAAAATCGGTGTGCTACGTCACTCCTTCCATGTCAAAGTAAACCACAGTCCCTATAAAAAATGTAACAACCCAGCTAGCTAAATCATTGCCAAAAATTGACTACTTCAATAGCTGTCTACAGAGTCTGTCAGAATACTGTCGGCCAGCTCATACCGTGTGTGCCTCATAGGGTTGTGGCTTTAAAAGGACAATGGATTTGCCAAAATAATCCGTCTTTTCATCTGGAATCTTCTCCTTCACTCTTGAAATGTAGACACATCTAACAGGAAGGAAGTAGACAACAGCCATCTAGGAGAAAGTAAAGAATGTTTCTAGACCCAGAATGGGAGCATTTCATCCTGGCAAAATGGAACTACCTGGGCTGAGATGCATAATTGCATCCTGAAATAACACTTTTTAAAACACTTTCAATGAATAGCATTTATAGAACCATAGAATTGTTTTGGGTCAAAGAGACCCTTAATATCATCAAGTCTACCCATTAACCTAGCACTGCTGAGTTACCACTAAACCACGTTTCTTACCTAAGAACCTAGGAACCAGCTATTGTTTCTGCGTGTTCAGTTCACTGAAATTCATACCTGATTTTCTCAAAGGATAATTATAAAACCACTGTAAAAACTGCCTTCTTTCTGAACACCACTCTCCAGAAAATTTGTCCCCTCAACAGGACTGCTCTGGCATGAGGCCTGTCCTTGGAAGTTATTTAATCAAATATGGTCTCTTTCACCAAAAGATTTCTGTTATGGGAAGGGACATGGGCAAGAATGACAGACTTTGAAAGTCAAAGACCTGGCTGTAATTTCTTCATAACCATGACCGGATAACCTTTACCTTTGTACAGAAAAGCTCTACACTGAATGTGCAGCAAGGCCACTACATCTGGTACAGGTGATCTGTACCGTACAGTCACAGCTGACTTGCAGTAAGTGTGTGGGAGACAAGAGCCCTCCTTCTGCTAGAACTGGAATTTGGTGACAATTATCTTAACAAATAGAGCTGGCAGGAGCTCAGACCAGCTGTATGCTTACAGGACCAGCATATATCATGAGAGATGGCTTGCCTCAGAATCCATTCTGGTGGTTCCTCTGTCTCTTTCATGGACTCATGACCTCAGGATGATGGGCTAGGAGGTAACTGATGAACTGAAAAAAAGAGACAAACTTTGATAGACCCCACTGCCACTGCTCTGAATGTTTGCCGTATTTGATGTTTTATGGAGATTGTTATGTGCCTGGGGTTATCCTTATTCAGATGGTCTACAGGGATGGTACTTTACTTTGGCAAGGTAAGGATGAAACAATGGAGTGTGCATTCTGAGCAGAATGGCATAAGTAAGACAGACTGAAAAGGATGTAAGAAGAGCAGGGGAGGAAAGGATGCTGCGGGAGCAGACAGAAAAGGAAGAACAAGAGACAGAGCAGAGAAATGAAGGATGAGGGTGGATGAACAGGAATAGCTGAAAAAGAAGGTAAGGCACGTGAAAGCAGCTTGGGAGCCCAGAAGCCATGAAACATTGTGGTTTTGCAAATCAAACTCCTATAAAGCATCAGACTGACTTCTGTACCTGAATTTGCCAGGGAGGGAAAAGAAAAATAAAAATACCCAGCTCCAAAGACCCGGGCTGAGGCTGAGTGTGAGCTCATTTCACAGTAAAACTCTAACAGCAGGGAAAGCTGTGCCCATGTGTAAGGGGAACACTGACGACAGTGCTGTCAGTGATGGCACTACATTTACTGACCATTTGGGAGGCAGGGGCTGGCACAGGGATGGGGAGATTTGTTGAGAAAAGCTTCAGCAGAACACTTCCACAAGAAGAGAAAATAGTCGGCAGAGAATTCCCCCTTCCTCCCTTTGTCACCCATGATGATTTATGAATCTCTCTGAGGCTCTGTCCCAGTCTTTTCAATGAAAGAATCCAGCTAGCTTTCTCATAATGGCAGAAGTAATTAAAAAGGGGATCAACTTCAGAGGAACATAAAACATACACCAAAAGTCTGCCTCTTTAATGATATCCCCGACATACTTTACTGGCGGGGATTCTGCTAATCTAATACCTGTAAATTTTTGTTCTAATTAGGGCTATAGCTCACCAGAGGGTGTTTTATACTTAATTTGTTAGGGTTTTATTATATGGCTCAACAGTCAGCCAACCATTGTATGCATCATGTGATCCTGGTTGAGATCTTTCAGGCATTACTGCACACTGAGGCCCTTGGAGAGAACGTGCCACTACAATTTGTGAGTCACCCGTTCTTGCTCTGCCTAGGTCTTGTCATGTGTGTGCTTGTCAGGATTCATCTCCGTCTCCATTACCCCTGGGGCAGAAGTCATAGTTTGTTTCTGCTCACTTGTCTGATTTTTAGCAGATCATATTCCCATCTTCAGAACCTTAAGCAAGTGCCATCTTTGGAGAATTTAAGGTGGAATTCTAAGTGCTGAGTTAATTCAACTCAAATATATCCCCAGTTCAACCATTTTTCAAGGTTAAGGTAGACTGCTATACAAAGGAAGAAAGCTAAAATGTAAAGTATTCCTTACCATTGCCAAAAAGAAAACTGGTTTTCTTTACTGTTTTCCTTATCTTTCTGTACTTAAAAAAAAAAATTACTTTCAAGACTTTAAAATTAAGTTGAGATCTGAGGCAGATTTTATCTGTCTGAAACACATCTCAGATCTTCGTTAATTCTATTTTTGACAAAAAGGTTTGCAACCAAATCATGCACCAGTTATACATTTACTTTGGAAATTATCAGGAGAAAAATTATAAAGTAGATGACAGATAAGCAAAACCCATGGTGTTTTATTGACCAGAACATAATATGCACCAATGAAAGAACATTTTATTAAGTCACTATAAGCCAGCCCAGGGGACTGACCAGTCTTTGTTTTGCATCTAGGATGTCAGCTACAAGGTATTAGTACATCATTTACTCCAAATTGGTGAGCAAAGAAGGTCACCAATAGCTGTTAAATAGTAAACCTCATCCTGCATCTCTCTGGATGTCAAGAAGAATGCCACCTAGAAGTTGTTCAGCACATACTGAGGATGATGGGAAAACTTGTTATGTCATTCTAAAATAACACATGAATTCAAGAGAACCACCATCCTGCTTATCTGAATCCACAAAGGGCTTAATTTTCATGCAAGCAATTTGCCTGACTTTGTCATTGCAGCTCTCTATTCAGCCTGTCTAGCCACACATCTAGTAACTTTCAATACATGACCTAGCTCATCAGAAGAGCAATTGGTCGGGATCTGGCTTTGTCTACAGAAGCATGGCTTGTCAAACAATCTTCAGTGGTGTTTGGATGGGAAAACTACAGGTATTAGAGTTCCTAGATTGGGAAGTTCATAGCAAAGTGAAACAAGGAAGTTGAGCTTCTATCTACATTGTATAGATGTACAAGAGACAGTTGACAATTTAGAAGTGCAGTTGAGTTACCCTTCATCAGCCATGGAGGACTATTTGTTCCAGGAACAAATAAACTATGGCACAAGGTAATGTGTTGTTTCTTCTCCACCAAGCAAAAGAAATTGTCCTCAACTGAAACAACATATATCAGCTAAAAAAGTTCTACCTTACCATCCCATGGAAGGACAAAGCACAGCAAAACAGACAGCCTGAACTCTACCAACAGAACTGAAGGAGATTCAGGTGTTGAAAGCAGTTTTACTGAAGATGTGATATACCCATATTTTTCTGAATGTGCCTTGGCAGGCCTATGGAGATCTCTAGAAGGGAAGTCCTTGCACACACACACACACACACACACACACACACACACAAAATAGAGACAGGAGGTTTGCACAATACACATCAAAAGTGTCACCCTCTGCTAGGTGGGCGTAAAAAACTCTGAAAGACAACGAACATATGCATGAAGGTCATGTCCATTGGGAGTCTTCAGATAGAATGGTTCCTATTCTTGACCAGGAATTTTCTAACCCAGAGAATGCTGAAGATATGAAGGAAGAAACAAGGAAGGAGTCTCTCCAGAAATGGCCAGCTCCTCTATTCTACTGCAGGCACCTGCTGTTGCTTCTATCAGAGAAAAGATGCTGGGCTGGATGTAACTTCTCCACATAGAAAGCAGCTCTTCTGCTCTCTACTCACCTGTCAGTGGGATCGCCTCCTGCTTTCAGCCCCATTTCCATGCAGTGCTCCAGTCCCTGGCCTCCTTAAGAAGGACTGCAAGCATCAAGGGACATTGCTGCTGATGCAATCATCAATGATTGCTGCTGGAAATCCATGCAGAAATATGTGCTGTGTACAGGGAAGCAGACAGCAATAATACCCAACTCTCCTTCCTTCTCTCCCTTTCTCCATTTGTAATTGAAATTCAAGGAATCTAACTCCCACTATCTCCTATCAGAAGGATATTCCTATTCCTTGGAGAAGGGGCCAGCAAGGGCAAGCCATGCCTTAGTGGCATCCCTCCCATGAGTGTGCCCACACCACATGGGTAAATACCAGTAGGTACATGTAAGCACCTGATTTTAGCCAGGACTTTTTGGATGTGCAAGAATGAGGGACAAGGGCAAATTCACGTACACAAGTTGGTCAAAATTACAATGTTTTGCTCCATCTGGCTAATTTTCCTCACAGAAGGGACAAAGAAAAGATCAGATAGTGGAAGTACCTCTACCCTTTTCAGATAAACTGCAGCCTTGTACCATTGAGGAATGAGGCCTCCTGTAGTCCCAAGCAGCTTGTGGTGACAAGGTACGTTCAAGCTCAAGCTTGACAAGCAAATCATCAAGTCAAGGTGAGGCCAGGTCTGACAACGGTAGCCAGAGTAATACACATTGTCATGATCACCAAGCAACTTCTTGGTGACAAGGCAGGTCCAATGTCAAGCTAGGAGCAGAGTCTGCAGATCAAGACTCAGCCATGTCAACAATGCCCGGGGCCAGGCATGACTGCAACACAGCTGGAGCTAGAGACAGGCACACTTACAGCATAATTCAGGAAGGGATTGAGCTGCAATGGAGTCCCTAAACAGAGGGAATGCATGGAGGCCCCATGTGAGGTTGGTCAGGGCGACTAAGGTCCATTAATGCACTCAGGACCCTGACATAGTTTTTCTAGGAGCCATACAATAGGAGAGGTGAAAAAGTGCCAAGACACTTCCTGAGCCAAGGAATACCCAGCAAAATAACGAGTCCCAGCTGTTCCAGCAGGGCTCATGCTGCAGGAGTGTCAGACAGGCTCAGACATTTCCTGTCCCATAGTTTTGCCCCAAAACATTTGAAAAACAAACAAATAATTGTTAGCGCCAGTCTGCAGTGACCATGCCCAAGAGAAGAGCCAGCCAGCCAACGTGACATTTGCTTTCCTCACACCCAGTAAAGCCAGCAGCAAACAAATTCTTAGGGGGGGGCGGGGGGCACTAGGAGGAATATTAAAGGCTTTGGGTTGTAACATATTTTAAATGAGCAATTGTAAAATTTAGCACAAAGTACTATCTTTATTGTTTTCATAGTGCATGGTTTATGAGGACAGAGCCTTACCTGCAGATTTATCAGCTTTTTCTGTTTTCAAATTCACCCTTGGGATTCTGATCATGGTTTTTTTAAAATTTATTCAATTTCTCTACAAGAAAACAAGTAGCTGGGTGAGCACATGAACTAATGCAGCCTAATTTTTAATGGCTTTGGGGCTTGTGATAACCGACTTTAAGACCAGAGAATGAGAGTCTACACAGGAACAAAAACTTCACTGTGGAGTAGGGGTTTTGTTTGAGGGAAAATATAAAAATAATAAATAAGATACTAATATGATATATTTTCTAGAAATACATAGATCAAACTGTCTGCAGACACTGAATAACTGTAAAAACGTCCCTGATTGTTTAGCAACAACGAAAACCGCCAGTGTTTTACCAACACTATTTTCATCCCGCATCCAAAACATAGGCCCACACCAGCTGCTGGCAATGAAAGTTAACTCCATCCCAGCTGAAACCACGACAAGGCTGAAGAAACCTAATTCCACTTTTTTTTTTTTTCTCCTTGCTGATAACAGTCACCAGTTAGTCTTTTTAATCTCTGCAGTGTACTTCCATTTGACCCACATCTTTTCTGAAGTGTGGCACCCAAAACAGTATGGAATACTCCACTTGAGACTTCTCATCATCCTTCCAGCCCCATTTTGACATCTCCAGGTGTTTTCTTATGGTTTGATTTAGTCTTGTGCAAGCTCTGGCAGTGTGTAACGACATGCATATTTGAAAAAAAAAAAAAAAAGAAAAAAAAAAAAAAGAAAAGAAAAGAAAAGAAAAGAAAAGAAAAGAAAAGAAAAGAAAAGAAAAGAAAAGAAAAGAAAAGAAAAGAAAAGAAAAGAAAAGAAAAGAAAAGAAAAGAAAAGAAAAGAAAAGAAAAGAAAAGAAAAGAAAAGAAAAGAAAAGAAANGAGAAGGGCATAAAATTAAAAACTCAAAACATAGTATGAGAGTTTGTGAGACAAAGTGTTTGAAGTGAAAAGAATTACAGTGATACAAGGGATTACTACTAGCAATAACTAGAAGAGAGTAATGTGTTCTCCTTCAATACAAGTTGGGGAGGTTCTAGATGGAATGTGTTACACAGTATAGCCATAATTCCTGAAACTCTAGTGCACATTAATCTTCCATCTAATTGAAAATTGTTGCTCATAAAGGATTGCAGACAAGGATTCTGAACAGCTACTTGAAGTTAAGCTAAAAATAGAGGATTTCCTGTTAGCAAGACATTTTTGTAAGGTACATTAAGCCAAGTCAGTGCATTCAGGGATGACCTGGTTCTCAAAATAATCTTGGTACAGTCACCACTGAACACCACCACATACTAATCTTGTTCCAACACAAAATCTATGTTTGTAGGCCACTTTCTGTAGGCTCGGGCAGCTTCTGCATTTCACAGTTCTGTGACAACATCATGGTACAGAAAGTGCTCCAGCTACAGACCATGGAAGACTGCTCCAGGCCTTCTAAAATCTAAATCTCAGTCCTGTGATGGGAAGGGTTGCAGCTTTCAGAGACTCCTCCCTCATGGAGCTTTCAGACTTAGAGCTTTGGGAAGCCTCAGGCTCAGCACATGCTTGGGAACCCAGAGTTTAGCAATATGCCTCTTAGATCTCCCATGAAACTGAGAAATACCTGCTTCTCAAGGAATCCAAAGACTCAGACGGGAATTCTACAGGACACCTGTATTATAAAAGTAATGAAAATTACTTGTAAAATCTCAGGCTCAACAAAAATTTAATCAATCAAAACCTATTTCATTGAGAAATTTCTGACTGACATTTAGAGTGGTACTTTTGACCTCAAAAGAGGCAATATGTACACGTATACAGTTCCTATTCAGAGGATTCAATCGTCTTTGCTCAGCAGCCAGATGTCCTCTTTGCTGAAACACTGGAGGGACACTGGGGAGGGAGGAGGATGCCAGATATTCATAAATCCATTCTGCTAACAGCTTAGTGGTCCTAATTTTCTGAGTTTTCAAAAGGCCTGGGTTTTTTTACATCATATTGCAAAAAACATATTTGTAATGAAATTCCACACATGTATGGCTACATTGAGCTGTCTCCTATAAAATCCCCTTCTATTCGAAATAGTGTAAGCTCCATGCATCTTCCATGGAGGTTTTGAGCCAAGATAAAGCAAGCTATTGATCTTCCAGAGTCTTGTATACCCTGTCTCCCACTCTCTTCTTCTCAAATCTCTTTCCATAGCTGCAGATTCCTTCTCTGACTGAGGATTAGAAGCCTTAACTATACCTATAGTAAATATAAAACACCCTCTGGTGAGCTATAGCCCTAATTAGAACAAAAATTTACAGGTATTAGATTAGCAGAATCCCCGCCAGTAAAGTATGTCGGGGATATCATTAAAGAGGCAGACTTTTGGTGTATGTTTTATGTTCCTCTGAAGTTGATCCCCTTCTTAAGGGGGATCTTCTTTACTTCTGCCATTATGAGAAAGCTAGCTGGGTTCTTTCATTGAAAAGACTGGGACAGAGCCTCAGAGAGATTCATAAATCATCATGGGTGACAAAGGGAGGAAGGAGGAATTCTCTGCCGACTATTTTCTCTTCTTGTGGAAGTGTTCTGCTGAAGCTTTTCACAACAAATCTCCCCATCCCTATGCCAGCCCCTGCCTCCCAAATGGTCAGTAAATGTAGTGCCATCACTGACAGCGCTGTCGCCAGTGTTCCCCTTACACACGGGCACAGCTTTCCCTGCTGTTAGAGTTTTACTGTGAAATGAGCTCACACTCAGCCTCAGCCCGGGTCTTTGGAGCTGGGTATTTTTATTTTTCTTTTCCCTCCCTGGCAAATTCAGGTACAGAAGTCAGTCTGATGCTTTATAGGAGTTTGATTTGCAAAACCACAATGTTTCATGGCTTCTGGGCTCCCAAGCTGCTTTCACGTGCCTTACTTTCCTTTTCAGCTATTCCTGTTCATCCACCCTCATCCTTCATTTCTTTGCCCAGTCTCTTTTCTTTCTGGTCCCTCAGCATCTTTTTTCAAAAATTAGAATCCCTTCCATTTACTCCCATATCTGTACTGGAAAGCATCAGTATACTCCAGAGTCTATCAACTCAAGATGGTATCTGGGTAGCTCAATACTCAACAGAAATGGCTAGAAAGGAACAGCTATTGTTCAAGAGTGACCGAAATGTTCTGCTAGACATCTACTGATTCAGTGTTCAGTAATCTGTAATAAATATATCTTAGTCTCTCAGACAGTAAAGAAATCGAGGTCAGTCAGCCAAATTTTTAAACACATCTTAGTAATGTCATCTACTAATAGAGAACATCTTAGTAATGTCATCTATAATAGAGAACAAATATTTACAGATTCACTGCTCCCTTCCTTGCATGTATTGCCAAGAAAATGCAAACCAAGCCAAAAAATACAGTGGATAACATGGTGCGGATTCATCTTCATGCATGCTACAGCTCTAACTTCAGAAAAAGCAATGCTTTGTTGAGATCAAACATTCATACCAAAAGTGATCTCCCTTCATCTCCCAAAGGAGACAGTGCAGTACATTGTTCATTTCTGCTCATTTCCGTGCTTATTTATCCTATGGTAAAACCCTTGACCCAGTGAAGTCACTACAACTTTTATTATTGATTTCGATTGTGCCCTATATTATCTCTTTATAACTAAGGAAAGCTTACATGTGCAAGGCAGAGTGTTCTCAAAGTGCCATCTAAGGCTAAAATAATTCTCCAAGGAACTGATAATCATCACAAATCTCATTATGTTCTTGTACATCGCTCTTTAAGTTTGCTTTCAGTAACATGAGTATTGAGACATATTTTAAAAACAAAATGCATTTGAACATCATGAGCATTAAAAACAAAAGTTAAGGCAGTGAAGCCTTAGTAAATCCAATCATAATACCAGGTAGTGCTACAGGAAAACTCTTCATTCAAAATTGGGGAGAAAAAAAAAATCATCACTCCTGTTGTAAAAAAAGGTCAAACTCTATTTTGAAAAGGCTTTTCATCTTAAATAAGCTACATCTAGCAGGGACTTTACAGTTGACAAAGACTTTGAAGCAGTAAAACCCTGCTCCATGTGACAAGATGTGGGACAAAATGGTGATGCAAAAATAGAAGGATAAATATAACCAAATGTGCCACTCAGAACACAGAAAGCTGAGGCAGGTGTTGCCATAGCTGTCAGCTTTCAGGTTCCTTCTTTCTACAAATTTTCCAAATCACTACTTGATTCTTCCTTAAAAACCATGGAAAAGCAAAATAAGGACCAGATATGAGACTTTTGAGTTTAAATCCATCATTCCAAGTGTTTTGAAAAGCATAAAACAGCTGCATATTGGTTACAAAAAGCCCACAAAAAAGCAAACAACGCAGTTGTCTTCGTTTTATTCTCTAGAATTCAGAGCTTTGCTTCTGAGACATTAGGAAAGACAAGAGTTTCTGGAGAACAAAATAATTGTTTTAAAATATTAAAGCTCAAGATAGAACACATAAAAATACAATTAAATATTTCATAGAAATTAATTTTAAACACTTCTCTCTTGTAAAAAAGTAATCTAGAAGAAATTTTAGCAAGAAAATACAGAGTTTAGACTTCTTAATGAAGTCTCAGAGGCATAAGTATCCCAAGTTGTATCATTTCTGCAAGGACTGAAATGAGAAAATCCCCACCATTGTGAGACTGTTACAAAAATAGCCAGCACTGGCAAAGGAGGGTCAACTGACTTCAGTAAATGAGGGGAATACTGGCAAGCATAAACCTTGACCTCTAGCAGCGATATTCTCATTTCAAGACTTGGAGATCTACACACATAACCACCTATTTCTGTCAGAGCCTACTCTTGCTGCAATCCATCCCTCGGCAGACAGCCAGTGCAAAATCTCTCCAGTACAGAAGCCCCACTTAAGCCATGGGTTTAACAGGAACATAAATGAAGGGAGTGGTTGAAAATAACCTGCCCTTACAAGGCAATCACATTTCAGGATTCCCAGGCTATAGAGAAAAGGCATCTGTAAACAGCAGAGGCCCGCCTTTCCACATTGTCTTCTTCTTCCCCTTCAGAAAGGAAACCTTGAGCAGCATCTGTGAAAGGAGAGTCAAAATGTGGGAAAGAGAACTTTTAGTGGGTTTGGTTTTCCTTAAACAGCCCCTCTATGGCTTGTAACAGTAGCTGAGCAGTGGAGCTCACTTTTTCCTAGTTCTGTACAATGCAAGAGCAGGGGGATGTGTTCTCCTGGAACCTATTTGCAGATGGTGAAACTTTTTCTTCATGCTTTCGTCTTTTCCGCTAGTTCATAATCTGCCCCCTAGCTTCCCTGGGGCCAAGGAGAAGAGGATGATCTTTATATAGCTCTCCTCGGGGACTGGGTGAATCACAGAGTAACATCTAATCCCTCTTGCGCTCCACAACTGTATAACATCCCAGCTGAATATCAAGCCACAGAAAATAAGCTGCAGTTTTAAATACAAAAATCAGACAGAAAGAACAAGCACAGTTAAGAGCAGTTATCAGTTTCCACTATAAAACTCAAACTGAAAAATTAAAGAAAGTAAAGGTAAGAAAAGAAAAGTAAAGGTAAGAAAAGAAAAGAAAAGAAAAGAAAAGAAAAGAAAAGAAAAGAAAAGAAAAGAAAAGAAAAAGAAAAAGAAAAGACCAGGCATGGTATGGAAACCACCTAGAAATGCCAAGACACCAAGTTCTGTATTTTTCCACTTACTATTTCTTAAGGTTTTGAAAAATTACATTAATTAGTCATCAGGTGAATCCATTGCATGATTATTATTTTTTTTTTTACTGGAGAGGGCAAGTAGCCATGTTTTTTTTAAATGCTTGGCCGCCATGTTTGGTATCTGAGCTGTATCTCATGCACTGTTTGTCATTTCACGCCACTTAGAACAAATCCCAGCTGGCTGGAATCCTAGTCCTGTGGACTGTGAGTCACGGATATTAAATGACCATCATGTGAGCCCCTGCATGCTGCTGTGGTTAGTGTATGACACTGTAAAGTTGTACAGTATCTTATCACAGAAGATCATCAATATGAATATAGAGTTTGAGCAGGAGCACTTTCATAACACCACCAAATAAATTACTTGTTTTAGAGAGAAGTAAGTAAGGGGTAGGGATGTGTGAAGCTGAAGCAAAGGCAAATGCAAACAGCGTTTCCAGGGGACCAGTGAGCCACGGAAAATCATCTGGTGGTTCTATAATAGCAGAACTGTGGTAAGAATGGAAAAGATACTGTCTGTAATAGAAGGGTTTGCAAGAAACTTTAAATCTCCCCAAGGAAATCCCATAGCAGTCTTTTTGATGGGTAATAGTAACCTAGTCCAGTATTGCTGGTAAGGAACTGAACACAAACATTTAAAAGTCTGGATCCTACAACTCAGAATACATTTTGGGACTGTCTAAAATACCTGTCCCAATTCGGGATTTTGAAACAAGTAATCAGATATTTTTCTCTAACGTAATACAGGCAGTCCTGGAAGTGGATGGTTTTAGTCTAGCAGAAGCCCAAATTAGAAGATTTACTGAGCAATCCATTTTAATGCTAATCAATGTCATGCAGGAAATCTGTACTTAAATCAGAATGACAATACCTGGGGCAGGGAGGAAATGGTATTTTCAAAGAATAGCATTTCATACCTGGATTAGGTAGTTTTATTCCACCTTAGTTACGAGCTGGGTAAGTTCTTGCCATCGATGATAAAATGAAAATCCATATTAGACAACATACAGGAAAACGCTTTATGAGTTAGATGCAAAAGCCCATTTCTATCTTCAAAGCATGGGTAAATTACTCAGGATAGAAATTGTTGTTATCCAGTCTGAACTGTTATCCGGTTATCTTCTGCAGGTTACTATAAAATCACGTGCTGCTCCTAAAGTTCCTTATGAGTCTATAATGTTACAGTCTCAGTCACAGCTCCAACAAAATTACTTCTGTAGCTGCCAGTTCCAGCGTGAGTCTGTTTTTCTGTCTTGCGTGTGTTTTTCTTCCTTGTAACAGCTCCCAGCTCCTTCCCACTATCCCAGCAGTCTCCCCTACCTTTGCTTAGGTTTCTACCACATCACAGCAGTGTAGATAGCTCTCCTTAGGTCAGCAGAGCCTGGCATTCATAGCTAGTATTTTCCAACACTTTTCAAGTGCTGAGGTATCTAAAATGCATTATATTTCCTGGGTTAAGCATCACAAACTTTACATTTGAAGTCTGTGCATGGGCCAAAGGAGACAGTTAGAACTCACTACTGATTTTTTGTATAGCACTCTGGGGTTTTAAAGAGATGAATACGACTTGAATTAGATGGGGAAAATCTATCCAAATGGATCCAGACTTAATCAAAACCACCATTACAAAGATACCAGCCAGTCATATCAGAGGGAGATTAAAGCTGTTAATGCACTGTAGTCAAGTTACTCTGGCTGTCAGAGAAAAGTCAAACACCATGTTGGGTAGTATTAATAAAAACCAATACGTTAAAAATGCAACTATGTCACTACAGATTGCTCCAATTTTGCATTTTATTTTTTTAATTTTATAAATTATGTAGAATTTTAAGGAGTTTAAGAGAGGACAACTTCAACTAAGGAGACGATTTCATGCAAAGAAAACACCAAGAGGAAGCAGGATTATGGACATATGAATGGATACTTCATAAGAGATAAATCAGTCTCATTAACCAATTGGGAAGACCAGAAAGTAATAAAACAAAGCATCATCATGAAAAAATGCAAATTAAGAATTACGGAAATGTTCATAACTCTGAAAGCAGAATAAAGGAAGCTGTGAATTCAGAAACAAAGTGCCAGGAAAAGCTGTGAAATTAACTTTGCTGAAGATATTCAAGACACCAGTCTGTGGTGGGTCACTTCAGCATAGTAAAATCAGAGCTTTCAAGATACAAAGACAGGAACTGAGGAACCCACTCACTACATTCTAACCCAAATAATCAGAGATGGCTTTGGTTAGCTAAATGTTATGTTGACACAAGTTGTCCCTATTTATTACAACCCAGTTTTCTGGAAAGACTTGGAACAGACCAAGTGAGCTGACAATGACCTCATAACCTGAATGTGACAGCAAGGCCAGACAGATACACTGCGGTGTCCAACTAAAAGTCATTGCTACTTTTCCAGGTCAAATCCTTCTTTCTAATTTATCCTGTTTTAGTGAAAGCACTTAAAAACTATTTCTTGAAAACATACTGAGATAAATCCTCAAAGGGATTTTTATGAATAGATATGCTTTGTTTCTAGTAAAGATGAATACTAATTTTTGTGTAAGGGTTGGAAAGCAGTTGTGCAGTCGAAGGAAAACAGAAGTCACCACTGATCCCTCAGAGAGAGCGCAGGCCTGTCGGTATGATTTAAGTGTTTGGAAATAAAAATATTTTCTTCTTTTCTTTCCACAACTGTGATAACAATCTGTAAGCCAATGTACAACTAAAATGTCTCCAGAAATTACACTGTCTGCAAGAAATGCATTTTAAAATGATTATAATAGTGTACTAAAAAGCTTGAAATTTCCATGCCCACAGGGCAATATAGCACTACATTTGTGATTTGATGTCACAAGCATGTAGACTTCTTTAGTTTTATAAATGTTCTTTGAGGAAATATTTAATTTTTCTCTTCGGGGAAAACATTAAACCCTACATCAGAAAACTGTAGAGGAGGGAGGAAATGTGGTTTGAGATGGCCATGTTTTGGCTTCCAGTCACCAAAATCAAATCCCCTCCTTATATGTATTCCAGCTTTATATTCATAGCCCTCCTGCTCTGAACTGAAATAATAAACCTAGGATATATTTTACCCTGTATATTATAAACCCTCTTGTAACATTCCAGAGAGGTGGGGTTTTTTTTCCAAGATTCTGGAGATGCATGATTGCTTTGGGTTACTAAAGAAATGAGGTTTAGATGATGACACGGTCTGTCCACCCATACGTTCCTCTTTCCTCCTCTCCTTGAAACAACAGAGCAATTTTATTCACATTTGGCATGTGGATGAAGAAGTCAAAGATAATGCTTTTCTACAAGTTTTGTGTTTGCATAAAAGAAAGAGGACAAAGCTGGTGCTGCCAAGGGCTTCCAGCTACTGTGCATGGCCAGAGGTGGCAGCCAGGTAGCCAGTCAGCATGTGAGTATTGGCAGGGCAACCAGTACTTCATGTTGTTCTGCCACACCCCCTGTACAGCCGCTCGCCCAGCCGGTCAGGCAAACCTCCTATATCAATGCCAAGATGTCAGAAATGATCCACAGAAAAACTGCTTCTCTATTCGCAGATTTGCGTGGACTCCAGCCTCCGGAAGTCCACAGCAGCACAAGATAAAACAGATGCCAGCACTGCCAATGCCACGTCAGTGATGAGCCCTCAGGACTACCAAAACAGAGGCAGATATCCGTAGTTACCTAATACACAGCATCACCGAGGTTCTGCAACAAACACTCACTGGCCCAGAACACGTGCAGGGGTATGGTTTCAGATCTCTGCTTCAGTGCCAGAATTCATCCTGGAGTGCTCGGTAAAGCACTGGTCAGCTTGGACTGCAAGCTAAAGGTATTAGTACCCACAGAAGCATCCTGCCCAGTGCTGGGAACTTCAGCACAGTTGGAAACCTATCTAGCATACTGGGGACCTGGACTGATATACAGTCCAAAGGGTGGCTTTACTGCCATAGCTGCCATACTTCATTTAAGGGTAGTTCAGTTATGAACTCCACCTGCTTCAAATGCATCCAGGTCACCATGTGAATCAATGCATACAAAGAAATTACACGTACCTCTTTCTGATCAGCCACCTTGCTGCAGGAGGGAAGGAAGGTCTTTAAGGAATTAGGATCTAGAAAGCTTGAAACCAGTTGAGCAAACATGGACTGGAGAGAGGATTTACTGAACAGAATGTCAAAAAGCTACAAAGTGCTATCTAGCCAATAGTTTATTTATAACAACACATACCCTCACATTTTCCCCATTAGGCCACAAACCACTACAATTCTCATGTTACACACACATGGCACTGAAACACTGCCTGCAGTGTTCAATATCCAATGCAGAAACCCCTCATCTATGCACCCTTCACGTTCAGAGGAAGAGAGTGGGCACTTTGAGGGCAAAAGCGACCTGAGGAATTGCAGCAGCCTGATGTATGATGGGATCAGCTCCTTTCTGGGAAGCGGGCAGCCCACTAACACCATGCAGTGGGTTCGGAGCTGGCTCTGGCATCCAGAGTGTGGGCACAGCCTTGGTCACAGGGCTGAGGGAGAGCCGGGACTGACAGCTGTGTAACAGGGAGCTGAAGTGAGAAAGGCTAAGGGTGAGGGGCAAATAGCTGCAGAAGTCAAGTGTCACAGTGTCTGATTTCAACCAAGGGCCAGAAATTATCCACCTGCACTTAACTCTTTTACGCAGTTATAACCAGTATGTTTGTTAACATCTACAAGATGTGAAGTCCGTATAGTGACACTTCACATGGAAATATGCTGAAAAATCTCCAAAGTCAGAGGATGGGTATTAATTTTATCTCTCATTCAACCGATTTGTGTAGGGGATCACCCCTTTGCTTAACAGAGAGTGACTTGCAGATTCCAAGGAAGATAAATAATATTTAATTTAACTACAAAGAGTGGTCAGGACAAAATCTGGAATGGGTTTTGGGGTGAAAGAAAGAATTTATTGAGAACCTCTTCAATAAAAAATAAAGCTATCATGCTCCCTTAGGCTACAGGCTATATGAAGAACCGAATGGGATAACCCTTTCAGTGGAGAAGAGGGAGAGACACCCTTCTGATGTGATTTTAAATTAAGCTTGAGGTTTTTTTCCATATAACTTTTAAAAACTATTGTAAGCAAATTACATACCTTGCATGTACGAATGTATGCTTTATGTAATCCTTATTTGAGATTAGTGATTTATGAATTTATATGGATATCACTGGTACATTTCTGACCAAGAAATGTGGCAAATCCCAAAGCATGGCTCCATGGCACCTTATCATGCACACTCACTGCCCAACACACTTTCCAGAGTACCCAAAGAGCAGCAAAGTGGATCATGTCAGGAGCTAGTTCAGATGAATAACATAGGAGACAGATGAAAGTGTCTTCTGCTGCCGTGCAGGAAGATGCCAGGGAGGCCCCAAAAAGCAACCAAGTTATCCAAGTATCCTTTCTCCCTGAATACAGACTGCTGGAAGCATGATACTCTGACAAACTCAGAGGCCAATCAAAGAATCTGGGCAGTCAAGGGCATTTACAAATTTCCCACCTTTGTGGTCCTCAGGAGCCTGAAGGAAAAAAGTACCGCGGGGCCCAATTTAGCACTGCAGCCTCAGTGGGAGATGATAATAGAGGAGAGATTGAACAGTGAAAACAAGCATGCTGCTTTCATTCTGCAGAACCTAGCCCAGGAAAAAAAACCTGTTGATGTATAAACAGGATCCAGCCATCATCAGTCTTGTCATTGGTTTTAAGTGCGAAGGCCAAAGAGTAGTCTGAACTCAGAGAGATACTGTACCTGGTGTACCACACACCCATGAAGCCACCTCAGATAAATTAAGGTAATCCAGCTTGAGATGTTCAGCTGAATTTCAATTCTCATTTCAAGATCAGTGAAGGGAGATCAAATGCAGAGAGTGAGAGGGATTTCTGTGGCAGAATTTGATGAAGTAGAGCTGAAAACAACTAGAACTGAGGAGAAGGGAGGCCAACCATCATGAACATAGTACCATAATATCTGTCTTATAAGTGGTATGGAAAAGGGAGCTCCATTCCAGTTCATGGCTCTTTTTAGTTGTCTAAAAGTGTGTACATGGTCTGACCCCACAGCTAAGATGGTGGCTTCTCAGGGAAAAAGTGTTTAAGAAAGGACAAAACGCTGTGCAGGAAGTGAGTAGTGAGGGGGGGAAAGTGTGAGAAACAGCCCTGTTAGCAGCAGGGTCAGAGCAGAAGGAGGAGGAGGAGGTGGCCCAGGGCCCCAAGCAGAGATTCTCCTGTGGCCCCTGGAGAGACCATGATAGAGCACATGTCCATACCACAGCCCCTGGAGAACACCATGCTGGAGGAGGGAGATATTTCCTGAAGGAGCTGCATCCCATGGAAATCCCATGCAGGAGCAGATTTATCCTCACAGAATTGCATCCTCTGGGATGGAGCCAGCTGGGGTAGTAGAACAACTTGAGGAGGAAGGAGCAGCAAAGAGGATTTATAGACTGACCATAAACTCCCAACCCCACCCCTTTGTGTCACTCAGGGCAGAAGGAGGTAGAATAGTCAGGAATGAGGGAATGACATTGAGCTTGGAAAAAGGGAGTGGTGGGGAGAAAGCTGTTGCTTTCATTTTTGTCTTTGTTTCTCACCATCGAATCCAAATTTTGATGGTAACTTTCTCCAAATCAAGTCTGTTTTGTCCATGATGGCAACTGGTAAGTGATCTCCCTGTCTCTGTCCCAGCTCATGAGCTTTTTCATCTTATTTTCTCCCCCTGCCTTGATGAGTAGGTGAAGAGGCTGACTGGGCATCTAGCAGCCAGCAAAGATCAACACACCACAAAACATTATTAACAATATTGTTAATAAAACTGTCAATAAATCATAAAGATGGGCACTTGTTCTGTCAAATAGTGGTAACGTGCAAAAGCAGGAAACGAGGAATTTGTTTCATCATGAACTTGTTTCATAATGTTTCATTAAACATTATTAATTTAAGCCTGCCAAGGCAAAAATGTTTTCATCCTCTCTGATATGTAAGAAATTATCTAAGATGTGTTTCATTCTGACCAGTTAATTCAGTTTCATATTGATATCATTTCAGTATTGGATTTATTTCTATTTTATTTATTTTATATTTGACTTTATTGATACAGTTTTCTTAAAGCAGACTTACTTAAAATTCTAAAGAATAAGGGGATCTGTAACTAAGTCATCTAATTCATTCAAATTAAGGCACTGTATCAAAATGTGTCACATATAAAAAAAAAATCTTGAAATCTGAACTTCTGGAATTTGAATAGGATATGAAGAATTCGAAGTATAAGTCATCAATTATCACTTTAGATCTTAAAAATATATAAACACTAGGAAATACTTTTTGTGTGGCTATTCTATAGAAATACCCTCAAAGTGTGTAGCTCCTACACAAGAAATGAAGTGCGGTAAGCACCTGTCCTAATGCTGGGGACTGACCTTGGAACGTGACTGTAATATCAGTCATGTACTATAGTACAATGAGAGACAATGGGGCACGTGCTGAAGTGTAAAGCCTGGAGTCTTGTAAGTCACTGTTGCCCAAAAAGGTTCTCATGCATCAGAAGAAAAAAATAGGTGCCAGGCAGGGAATTCCTGGGAAGGCCATTTGTGACCATCTCTGTCTCACCCACGTGTTCAGTGCAGAGTGCAGTACAGAGGAGGGAACTCCAAGTGAGTTACTAGCAAACTGCCAGAAGCAAATGTAACCACAGAGCTTTCCCTAGAATATTTTACTTTGCTTTTGATTGACTTTATGTAGTCTCAGAGTACTTTAACCTACTATGTTTCAAAGTCCCTTTCATATTCAGCACAGATATTAATGTTTGTGGCTTGGTAAAAGAACACATGGAGCTAAGGATGCTTCTTAAGATGACTTGAGTGGCTTCTTACAGCTAAGTGCATATGCATCCTTAAGAAAATTTGAGACAGAACTGCATAAAAATGTTTCTGAGGCATAGGAAAACTTTCAGAACTGCATAAAAATGTTTCTGAGGCATAGGAAAACTTTCAGAACTGCAAGGTATTTACTGCACTCCCACAAGAAACAAGACTTTAAAACAGACTAACCCATGGGAGAATGTAACACAACTGTGACGCATTTGTACAGAGGTGGGCACCGCATACAGTTGGGCTGCCAGTAAAGTCCTAATTTATGTTAGAATCACTTCAGTAGGTATCGCCTGTGAGGCCCTCTGCCAAGCCAAACAACAGCATCTGAAAGCCATTCTTTCCATACTGTGTGGGAAAGAAAGATGATCACGCGGAGGGATGTTCCAAGAAGAATGAGAAGGGAATAAAATTGTTGTGCAATAATGAGCAGAAATGTCCAGATAGTAAGAATACCATATAAATAGTTAAACATTTGTGATTACTCTGTTAATTTGCTCCTCTGACTGCATGTACATTTGGCACTGGTTATCTTGGGAATCCTGCCATGGCTTCAGGCTCCATGGTGGTAGGCTGGATTTAAGAAATATGTCTGCTGGACACCATTAGAGGCAATAAATGACTGCTGGTCTTTTACCAATGTAGCTGTTTCGCTTAAAGGTGTGAATTTACCCAAACACAGTAAAATCAGTACTATCCCAGTAACACCAGTCATAAGATTACAACACCTCTGCGTGACATCAACCGTTAGCAATATAAGTACCAGAATGCCTTACCAATAGTAAGGGGGTTGTTTTACTTAGCTTCTCCTGCTTTCTTATCTAATGAATTTAACATAGTATAAAAATACACAAGGCTTAAGAGAAGACAAATAGCACAAACATAGCAGGCAACTTCAGGTCATCATAAGCATTGTAAAAGTAATAACATTGAGCTCACTCAGGGAAATTCAGCTGGCTTGAGAGGAAAGAGGGGTGGCTCAGCAGCCACTCAGGATCAGGAACATGACAGCTTCCTGGTGCCTTCTATGTCCTGAGGTGTGACTGCTCTGCAACTCACCCTACTGCAAAGCAGAATAAAAGCATTTCTAACTGGCCAACCCAAAGCCATGGCTGCATCGAGAGTTAGGAGGTTTTCTGAGATTTCAGACTTAGGGACTGGGACATCTAACAAAGATGGGAATGAGGAAAGCAGTTAAATGTCAGAGGATAAAGGAATTGAGGCAGAAAGAGACAGATGTTTCTCTGGCACATGGCTAAACTGTCTGGTGGGAGACTTTGGCAAAAGCTCCTGATCTGCTTGTTCCTATTGCTGCTGAGAGGAACTGGGCTTTGTGTACAATTCTGTAAACAAACAAATGACCTCAAGACTATCCCAACTTTGAACCCATATTTCATCCAGATGCACCCACACTCCTGCAAAGCTTCGGTATTCAGTTTGCCATGAAACCAAAAGGGCAATGAGGCTATCATCCCCTGGTTCACATACTGAAGTAGCCCAGCAACAAGCAATGCTAAAGCAAACTGCAGATTGCCCCGTCCATTAATCTGCGCTCTTCCTTTTCCCTTTTAACAGTGATGAGCCAGGAGCAAACCAGAAAGTTGTTCTCATCAGATTTTGGACTAAGACTTTCTTATTTTAATCACAAGAAAAGCTTGACTGAAATCAATAGGGTTTGTGTTTTCAGATTATTTGAAAGATGCTTGAAACGGCATTTCTTGATGTATTTTAGCCATTCCTGGGCATGGCATAGAAGAATGCAAAATGAAAAGTCACAATATATTTTGAAGTCAAAGGTATAATTCATTAGGAATCTGAAAAAAACTCTGACTTTATTTGATCTGTGTTTTATTGACGTATACTGGAAAGGGTGGGAAATTCAAGCAGATTAAAAATCTTCTCCCAAATTCTGCAAAAGACTGTCCTGCAGAAAAGGTTTGCATAGGCAAACACTTCGTCATGATTTATTTTCTATCCAGCAGTGGTCTAAGACCAGGGTTAATAGCAGCAAAACAGAGTGACTTGCAACCGATGTACTTAATGGTCCTATGTGATAGCAGGAACTTGCAGGAGCTGGCTGACAAAAAAAAATGCAGTGCTCTGCTACGTTAATCTAATTAGAGCTCTTCCTTGCAGCTTCAATTGACAGTTTGGAAACCCGTGAACTTCTCTAAACATAGACAGCCTTCCATTTGCTGCAGTTCAAGAGAGGACCCTCTTCTTGCACTCTTCCCTTGAACTGTTTCCATGGAATGCTGTCCATATTCAGAAAAATGTACAGGTTGCCAAACTGTCAACTAAAGCTGTAATGAATGGCTCTAATTACATTCAAGTAGCAGAGAGCATTGCCATTTTAATCAAATCTGAGCATTGTGAGATATTTGGCAGAAATACAAGAGAAAGCCTGAGGAAAACACTGCCAAAATGTTAGCAACCTTTTATTCTAAATTCTGCCTGTCGGAGAACTGAATACCAACTGCTTAGCAAAGGTTTTTGTTTTGTAGAGTTTTTTATTGTAGCCGATATGGTTTCATCATGAATTATTATCCTGTTCCCTAACAACAAAGCAAAAGAAAACTGAAAACACAGCCCCACAATTTCAAGACCAAAAATGATGATCAGCAATTTCGCTAATCAGTCAGCTACAGTCACTTTGCCAGTCACAGAGGAAAGGGGGACCTAATAGCATCCTTTCACTCAAAGAGCTTCTGCCAGTGCTCAGCTTCATGTTGTGTACAGCAAGAGACATACAAGCAAACTGCTTTGTCATATATCCTGTCAGATCCTGCCCCAGCTCCTTTCCAATTGGCACAGCTTTGTGTTCTGCAGTGCTTTCTTACCTTAATAGTGCGACAGGGTTATCCTTACATGGGCCTGGTGATCTTGGCATTGCATCCCTTTTTACCAATCAAAAATTTGGAACTAACCCCAAAATTATAGCTTTTGATGTATTTGTTTACCACAGCTTCAAGACCTTACAATGATTCAAATATAAAGTATCAAAATTATTCAGTGAAAGAAAAAGAGTAAGCTATCCAATCATTATGTAATTTTAATGGACAAGAAGAAAAACAAAATCTCTAGAATTTTACAAAATTATTTCTGCAAGATGAAGGATGGCAACAAAGCAATTCTGGCCACACGATCAAGGGGAGTCTATTAACAAAACCTTCTTACTCCAGATATAGCAGCCACTGCACTCACAGTCTCTCATCCTGCTGAGGGACTTCAAGCACCCCGACATCTGCTGGAAAATCTACACTGCAAGCTGTAGCAATCCAGGAGACTCCTGGAATGCATTGAAGATAACTTCTTAAGCCAGGTAATGCACAGACCCACCAGAGAAGATGCCTTACAGGACCTGTTGGTCACCAACACAAGTGAGCTAATTGGCAACATCACGATTGGAGGCAGCCTGGGCTACAGTGATCATTCATGGGTAGATTTCACAGTTCTGAGGGATATGGAGAAGAAGAAATGTGAAGTCAGGACCTCTAATTTTAGGAAAGCTCTTCAAGGAGTTAGTCAATAAGACCCCATGGAAACTGCCCTCAGGGACAATGAAGAAGAACAGAGCTGGCAGACCTTTATGGATGCTTTGCATAAAGAGCAAGAGCTCTTGATGCCCGTGTGTAAGAAACAGGGAATGGAAGGCAAGAGACCAGCATGGCTGAGTTGAGACTTGCTGGTCAAACTAAAGGGCAAGAAG
This sequence comes from Nycticryphes semicollaris, assembly GCA_013400055.1. Lineage (NCBI taxonomy): Eukaryota > Metazoa > Chordata > Aves > Charadriiformes > Rostratulidae > Nycticryphes > Nycticryphes semicollaris. The sequence continues at coordinate 62,625 of VXBJ01002936.1, forward strand.
GAAATGCACAGGCAGCTGAAGCAGGGACGGGGTATCCTGGGAAGAGTATAGGGATGCTATCTGGTTGTGTAGGGATGGGGTCAGGAAGGCCAAAGCGCAGCTGGAGCTGAACTTGGCAAGGGAGCAAAGAACAATAAGGAGGGCTTCTACAGGTACATCAGCCAGGAAGGTAAAGGAAAGCACAGTCCCCTCGAGCAAAGCTCGTAAAGTGGTAACAATGGATGAAGAGAAGGCTGAGGTACTCAGCAGCTTTTTTGCCACAGTCTTTACTGGCAACCTCCTTCCCTACTGTAAGAGAAGATCAGGTCTGTGACCACCTGAGGAACCTGAACCTACAGAATTCCGTGAGACCTGATGAGATGCATCCCAGAGTCCTGAGGGAATTGGCTGATGTAGTTGCCAAGCTGATGATATGATATTTGAAAAGTCATGGCAGTCAGGTGAAGTCCCTGGTGACTGGAAAAAGGGAATTATTAGGAACTAAGGTTGGACGGGGATCTGAGCAACCTGATCTAGTTGAAGATGTCTCTGCTCAGTGCAGAGGAGGTTGAATTAGATGACCTTCAAAGGTCCCTTCCAACCCAAACTATGCTATGATTGTATTCCTCCTTCTTCCAGAGGAATTAATTTAGTAATACGTTTTCAATGCCATTGCAGTTCCTGATCATGAAAGCATCTGCACCAAGAGCCTTCTAGGTGAAACAAGATAAAACTGGAAGGATTCATACCTCATATATTTCAATTGCAGCACAATAGATCTCCACCCACCACTTCTCTTAATTTTCAGGAGATGGTTTTCATGTATTTCACTAGGCATCGTGCTCCTCTCGCCCTGCCAGCTATCACACAGAAATCCTGCTGCTTCTTGTCCCAGCATAAGGCCAAACGCCAACCAAGTCTCACTGTTCCCCATTGCGTTATTGCATCAGATCTTTTCCCAGCAACAAAGGCCCTTGGAAGAAGTCTTCTTCTGAAGTTCCAAAAAGTTTCCTTATTAATATATTTTCAATTACACACCCTATGTTCACTCAGTCCAGTTTTAAATTGTACAAATCCTAAAAGAGGGGCAATCCAGGCCCTTGGCAACCATCTGTCTAGTAACTAATTTTGAAGTAGCCTCCAATACAGCATTACTCAGCTTCCTGAATAGTCATAGGGGTGGCAGAGAGGCATTGCCTGGCCATGGTCTCCCTCAGTGATGAAGCTTAGCACCCCTCAGGAAACAGCCTCTCAGTTTCCAATCCTAACCACTTTTCCTCACACAGAACTGAATAATTAGAGCAGCAGTCTGAACCATTGCATTTTCTTTCCTGTGTGGTAAGATTTTTTCTATTTTTTCTATTTTTTCTAATTTTCTTGAAGCTCTTTTATTTTCTCTTTTTCCCCACTTGGTAAGGACTTTTGGGAGATTACTTACAAGATTTTTAGACAAAAGATAATCTTGCTGTTGTGGGGTTTTTTTGGAAAATGCATTTTTTAAAGCTGCTGGTGAATTACCTTTCTGATACACTGATGATCAGCATGGGCTATGTCACCAGCAACTTCACTGTTGATACAACTAAAATATCAGATTAGCTAATATAAGGAGAAAAAATGGTTGTTTTTTTAATGCTGGTTGTGTTCTCCATTCTTTAAATGTATTCTTTAAATACATGCATAGGTCTTTCTGGCTTCAGCTAATAACAGATGTTTTAAACATGATGTAAAAGCTCTACACAGAAGGATATTTCTCTCCTATCAACTTCAGTTTGAAGCATGAAATATAATTATCCTTATATCATTATCTTAGCCTGTATAGTTCAAAGAAATAAGACACAATCTGGAAGTGTTTCTGTGCCAAAAAATGTGCTAGCCTTTTCTTCTTCAAAAATCTGAGTAGCAGTTAGGAGGGAGAGGAGAGGAAAGGAGAGAATCCTTTTTCAGGATTAGTGAAAATGGAGTGTTTTCTTTGCTTTATGTTCCAACACAAAACCCAGTATCAAGCCACCCTTTCCTCATGGCTAACGCCTGAGATAAGAGCATTGAAAATGCCTGGAAAACACCTAAGTTAAAATAGTTGGCTTTTCAGACGTGCTGAGTGATTTCTGCAAATGATGTACCACTGGTGCCTGAGGAGTACACAGCTTTGGGCAACCAGAACTGAGGCCTGTTTTACTGGGAGAAGTAACGTTCCCTGTTCTGTTATGTATACCCTAATACCTTATCATATCTCCCATATTATTCCACTGAACAGGAGTAGTGGCAACTGTATGAGAAGTAAAACAACTTAGAAATAGGAGCACACAAATAAATAAACACCTATTTTCTATAAAGCTTTGATACTGTAAGTTTTCTCTGTGACCTTGATAAAATAAGGTGGAATCAGCTACCCCATGTGGTAGGAATACCATTCTCCTCATCATTGAAAGGTACAATGTGGGCATTTATACAGGAGCTAATCCATAAATTGTTCTTAGAGACAATGGTCATCTAGTCAGTCTAATTAACACAAAGTATGGAGATGCTTATCTCTGCCTAAAGCAGCTTTTTTAGATAGATCAAGTGAATCCCATGCTAATGGTGCTTATTGCTTTTCTCTGCCCACAAAGGCAGCATAGGTGACAAAGTCAGCTGCAGTGAGGTGACAAAAATCTGATTCTGGGTAATAAAACATAAAATGCAACAGAAAAATATTTGTCTTCACCTTGAGGAGTGAAACCATGTGTCACTGCAGTCTTGCCAATGGGATTTTGCTGCTGTACACGAGATAAGAAACCAGCTCACTTCTATTTGCTTTGTTAATGATGGGACTCAGAAGAGTTAGTAGCATCTTTATTGGACTCTGAAAATTTCACATACTAACACAGTTATTTCAGCTACAACATAGGGTATTAGACTTCATGTCACCTGACTTCAGACAATTTAGTATGGCATGTAGTGTCTGTAATGAGCTGTCTTGCAGTCACTGAAGGAAAAGGGGCCTCTCCAAGTGATGCTACACCTGGCCGATCTTATACACAACCTATTTTAGGATTAGATGACTCACTTTCCAGGGTGTTGTTTTCTCTGCATCAACAGTAAGGACACTAGATATCCGACACAAACATGGGTGTCTTATTTGGATAAACATAAGGCAGGGCAGGCTAATTTCATCTGCTGTCTCATTGTCTCCAAGATCTTCTGTGACCATTGCCAACTTGACTCTGCATAGTATTTTACTTGAAGTACTTCAGTCCAGGCAATATCTAGGTTATGTTCTTCTTCTCTGTGGTCTTCTTTTTTTTGTTGTTTTCTTTCTTTTTTTCTTTTTTTTTCTTTTTTTTCTTTTATTTTCTTTATGTCTTTGTTGTGAGGACGTATTTTAGTAAATGAAAAGACATTCCTTATTACCTGTGAGGTTATTTTCCCACAGGCACCAAGAATGACATACTCAAGCTGAGTTAAATTTCTGACTGTTATGCAAATGAGAGAACTACAGATAAGAACTTCACTATAGGGGACATAATTTCTTGCACAAAAAAAACCACTACACAATAGCAAGTAGTAACATTTGCGTATTTTATATCTTTGGGGGAAGAGGGAGTATTGTTTTGAATGAAGACAGAATTCTGGGGAAGTATAAGAAGTGGATTAGTAACCCTTTCTTCAGCTACAAAGAACTTCTGCTGTCTCCACCCAAGATCTCTTAAAGAGATGAATAGCTCCTTGGAAGAGACAGTGATAGGAAGGAAGAGAAGCTGCAAAACACTTTATGTATACATTGTGCAGTAGAGCAAAATGCAAAGGTCCAAATGCTACAGAAGGCTACTTCTTTCTCATATCTGTACTGTTAGAAGATCTGAGGTGGTATATCACAAAGGACATCCATGAGGACAACTTCATGGTGAAGCAGCCCAAGGCCAGAGAATCATTGGGGAGATTTAGGGATCCAAAGGATTTGCTGAAAGGAAGGATAGTAAAGCAGTGTTTCTCACTGTCCTTCCCAGAAGCCATTGCAAATGACTAGTCCCAGTGTCAAAAGCCAATAAAGCATGACCTCTGTGTGAGGTCATTTTTAAATTGAAGGTGGAGATAGAGCATGGGCAGTGTGCCACCATTCTCAGCTCAGTACTAGATTTTGGGTTGGCTTTTTTGTTGGTTTAATTTTGTTTTACCAATGTTTGGAGACATTACAGCCTGCTAGTCCAGATTTTCCAGCATGTTTGAACACCCAGAGATAAATAAAAGGATGTATAGCACTCACTGTGAAGCCCTTCAGATATGTATTTTTATCTTTTGGTACCTTAACATAACAAATCATGATACGTAGCAGAAACAGTATGGCTCAGGAGCAGCAAGTTGCCCCGAATCAGCAGCAGGGTACATGTGATTCAGCTGTCAACGATGACACTCAGTTTCATTTAGAACTTATCACCATATTGTTGCCCACTGCTGTTCGAAGAGCATGGGTCAGTATTATATTTTGAATTCCAGACGGAGCAGATTGGGGTTCCCATCAGATTTCAAGCAGTAGATTTTACCTGAGTGTTTCACGAGTGAGCTGTAACTTGAGGAAAATAATCACAGCTTCCTCTGTTAACCACAAGTCTTCATAAGTTTGATGAAGCACCTTCTCTTATCTTTCTCATAACACACTGGAGGATTACGACAATAAAGATATGAGATAGTTCATGATTACTTGATATTGTTTCTTAGCGTGTATTTAATAGACATACAAAAGAACACAAATCTCTTGGTTAAAATGACATTTTTTAGTTAAAGCACTCAAAGGATGGCAAGAACCCAATGTTCACCAGTCAACCATGTTTTATATCAAATGAAATGCATTAAGGTATGCCACAATTTTTAGTAGTGAAAGCAATAGCAAGATAGCAGCTATAGGCAGGTTATCTGTATCAATCCATAACATTTTATTTCATACTGGAGGCTGACTAAGGAATCAGGACAAATGGCTTCATGCTGCAACACTGTGAACACATAAAAAATTGTAGACAAAACTAGGAACGACAAGATGTTTTACATGTTAAAAACTGACATTTCTGAAGATCTTTAAAATGCTGCTCAAGAGATTTGTTTTTAAGAAATTATGGACCAGCCAGCCGATAGCTGCCTAGCGTTTAAACCAGCAAAGAACCTGGCAGGCCAATACATGGAAAGTAGTGAGTCAGCGGGATTTGGACTGCAGCTAGACCTGCAAATATTCAGTCCCAATTGCATTAAGATGTCTTTTGCAAACTGGCCTACTCTGGGATTTTTTTGCTATATCTTGACATATCTTAACACATCTTACATAAATCCAAATAGAATTCATTGCTTTCAAATGAAGATTTATGGTCACTAAGTCCTGGGAACCAGAACCACAAGCAACAATGAGCAATTGAAAAAATTAAAATGTTACAAAGGAGATGACTTGTTTCCCCATTGGATGATAACCAGAGATCCACTCATATTCATTCAAAGCCTTCTCAGAAGTATTTGTTCCCTTTTGACTGGCCCACACAACTCATCAGAAACTGTACAAAATGGGGTTTTTATTGCTTGCCACTTCAGTTCATGAAGCTGAAAGATCCGAGACAGAGAAAGTGACTGCTGCATGCACTGATAGGCCTTAGCCTTAATGAAAGCCTTCGTCATATGAATCAATGATGTGATGCAGAGGCTGGTCAAGTGATTAAATCAGTAATTCCCCCTTGAAGAAATCTAGGAAGATCAGTTTCCACAGCCTGAGCTGTTCTATATATCAAAGTTATCCCTCTGAAAGGCACCACAGACAGCTCATTAGTAGCTGCAGGGTAGTCTCCAGACTCACAGGCTCTCCTTCACTCCCCGGGGTGATCACAATTCTTACTAAACAACTGTTGTGTGCTTTACCACTGTGGCTACCATGTGAAGTGGTGGCCCAATCTGGGCATGCACAGCACTTCAACAACAAACTACCTCGATGGACCTTCTCTTTGCCTAGTCCAGTCACAGCAAGTATGAGGCTGAGCTGAAGGACACGCCGGGCAAGTGACAAGAAGCTAAGGTGCATGTCCATATTTGGGGAGGGCTTTTTGATTTACCCAAGTGATGACAAGTGATGATAACTCTGTCTGCAAAGCCATTCTGTTGCCATAGTCACTACTGGTGTTGACACTCCTGCAGTCAGAGCAGGAACTCCTGGGTATATAAATAACAAAATTATGTGGGGCCTGAATCTCCTGCTGCTTTCACCAAAGGCACTGCCGTTACTGTCATGTGTTATTTCAGAATAGCAAAAAGTTTAGGAGGAGAATCAGAACCAAAAGCAGAGAGTGTGATAAATACATCAAAAAATTTCAGGCACTTAATCTTTTAGTAAATACCACTAGCTAAATATTCAGCTCTTCAGAAGTCAAAGAGTGAGAGAGTAAAGCAAAAGTTTGCAGTCAGGAAAGACCCTTGGAAGTTCTATGAAAAAAGTGTAACTTGTGGCACAGACTCCAGGAATGGAGCTCTACCCATTTACACTAGAAGAGGACTGGACCCAGTATGTGGGTTTGTGTTCAGCTCAAGCTTCCTCTCACAAACTTTCACCATCCCAGTTACGCTGATTCAAGAGGGTCCCCTTGCCAGAAACCTGATACTTCCCAACATGAAGCTTTTATTGTGGGCTGAGCTGAAGGAGAGGAGATTTGTCTTTTCCTTCCTTTGTCTCCCCCAGTAGCACCCTTTGGTATTTTGCCCTGGAAAGACAAATTTTATGAAAGATTTTAGAGAGATTCCTGCTGCTTAGAAGATTATACAAATTATTTTATTAGCAGCAACTATGAGCAACGAACACAATTTCCTACAAGAAGCTGGCAATAGGCATCCCAACAACAACAGTCTTTCTCAGGGAGCAATAGAGATAAAAGATCTGTCTTGCTAGACATATTCTTTCCCTGATTGTAAAATGGACAAAGAAAAGTGAACTAGAAAAAACCCAACAGTTTTGACAAGTACTAGGCTCAAATTGGCAGTTTTCAGAGAGAAAGACTATAATGTTACTTCACAAAATTCTGACTGATGTGTCAATTTGTAACTCCCATGACAAATAAAGAGGCTGTTTAGGCATTTGTAGATATATACTCCTTTAGTCAGTTACAGATCACATGGGAGCTTTCATACATTAAAGAAAACTCCTCTGAGTTTATCACACTTGGTTCCTGGGATCCCTTCCTGCTGAAACCTGCGATACTGCATTTTGTTTGCTACAGTGATTATAACCACCACATATACAGGAAGACTCAGAGAAACAGGAAAAAAATGCTCATGGTTAGGGAGTAGTATATGGACAACCTGCACAGTAAAGCTTATAGCCAATATGAAAAATGCCAAAGTCTGGTAAAAAAAGAGGGTAATATTTGTTTAAAAAATGTCCAGGTTTTTAAATATCAACTTCAGATGAGCATGAACTCAATTTCAAATGGTGCCTTCTTCAGAAGACATATTTAATGTGACATAGAATTATGATAAATATGACGATCACCGAGTAGCTCATAATTTTTCTTCAAGAGTCACTTCTCTCACAAACACCTCTGATGCACAGTAGAAGGACTGCAACTTTGGAAAAAGATGACACTTTTGATAAATAATTTCTATACATATTGTAAATTGTCACTAGTTTAAACTGTCAGCTTCCCAGCTGTGGTCTGGAAATCACTAACCCAGGGAGCCCTCCTAGCACTACACAGAATGGAAGACATTCTATTAAACGGTGAAAGGGATGGCATTTGGAAGAAAGTGGTTGACCGGATGAGAATGCAAATAAGTCAACAGATAAAGGTTTACAGCATTCTGTAATTACATTTTCTTCTAACAATACAAGCTGGTATTACCTCTCTATATGTAGTAAGTAAATAAAAAAACCTCAAACCACAACTCCCTGGCCCTGTCAGTGTTAACAGACATATAGCGTCTCCTAATTCCTTGTGCACTAACGCTGGGTAAGTATGCACTCAGCATATCATAGCATGGTTTCTACCTAGCTAGAAGCTTGTAGGCTTCTTTGAATTGAAACTTCTGAAAGCTGTCCTGTTTGAAGGTCAATGAATAAGAAGGTATGAATCACTTTTTGTTATGTTTTCTGACTTTTCAGACTATTTTCAGTGTGCCCTCTCCACAACTTTTACTCATTCAGACACTGCATTACAGTATTACACTGTATTACAAAGAAAACTCATAAAAGTTCATCTTTTATTTTGTAACTCCCAAATTACAGCTGTCTTCAACCTGCCGTGACCAACTTCAAAATCAGATTTTATTAAACAATCTGATTTTAAAGGTAAGGTTTAAAGGTGGTGTAGGCAAATGCTTGTGAAGAGCCACTTCCCTCTTATCTGAAGTTAGGCATCTAAATACTTCAGGAGTTTTGACTATGCCAGCCTTTTGTGTTCTGCCAGCAAGCTACATCAGACGGAAGAGAAAGCAGATATGACAAGTAACTGGATTTCCCCAAACTGTTAAGAGGGTGGTATCTGTTCACTACACTTTCATTTCTGTTTCCTGGGGTTATTAATGTATTGCAGTTAGCTTCTACATATTTCTAAGAACAAATGTTACTCAGGCTGGCATGTAATTATTAATATTTAACAGGTGTAATTTTTTTATGATAAAACATTATTGAAATAGCAGAAGCATCCACAATGGCTAATCTTGCTCTTCCCTCTGTAGTCAGGCAGAAAGATCCTCTAGAAAGTGATATACAGCAGGAAGTTCACCATATTGTCTTTTACAGATGAATCAGATTCAGGTTTAAACTACAGCCAAACTTAGGCCCTGCATTTCTCTACTGACTACAGAAGGAGCTAAAGAAGGTTATCTTCACTAGACCGGAGATAGCCTTTAGGAATATATTTATATCATCCCTGATTAAAAACACTGAAGCTGAGCAGTAGCTCATGGAAAGATTCTCCAGAAAGCCAAAAGAAATTAAGGTCTTAGATTAACAAGCAAATGGTCCAAGTCAGTGGTCCGACCACAAGTGTGTTGTTTAGAAACAGCTCCTCCATTTTCTTTGCTCCTTCAGTACCTTATTAACCCCCATTTAGGCTACTTACGTGCAAGACTTACTTCAAGGTCAGGATAGCGCATCCTACTGAATATTCTTGGAAACAGACCTCTGATGTGGTTGATTCCAAGAAGGTTCTCAAAAGTGGGAGAATCTGGCTTTCTTTCACCACATTATGCCCTTCCTCTGATGGTTGAAGGTCCCTGTTGCCAGCTGCCAAAAAGGAAACTCGTAATACCTGGAGCTCAGACTGCATATAAGAGCAGGGGCGATGTGTTCTTGAGGGGACAACTGTGCTGTGCAGTGCCAGAGACCGGAGTATCAGTGTAAGCACATTTTCAGTGAACTTGGTTGCACAGCTCTGTAGCTGACTAAAAGCTCAAAAAGATCTCTGGTTCTGTCTCCAATCGCAAATCAAAAACGTGAGTCTTCTCCATTATTGATGGGGAATAATAGGAGGTTTGATTTAACTGGCTTTATCAAAGGCAAGGAATATGTCAAAGAATAAATCAATCCAGATTTTTGACTCCTCATACAAATGATCAAGTTAGTAGGGTAGATCAGCCTTCTGTCTCTCATGGCTCTCTTCTGAACTAAGTGGATAAAAAAGGATTTCATAAGATGATTTATAATGAGCAGAGAAGCACATGTTTTAGATGTTCTTCTGAAGGTCTGAAGAAAAAAACAAGGCACACTGTAGAGTTTAAACACTTCTATGAGTAGGTAGCAAGAAAACAGTGAGGTTAGGATTGCAGTTTTAAATATAGGCACTTAACATCTTTTTTTCTGGATTGAATTCTAAGGAACTAAAGGGGATCAAGGAGAAAGACTCCTGCAAGACCTCCCAGTCTGAATGGAAGAGCTGCAGTGCAGGTGAGAGGATATTTATTTTGATGTATTTAAGTCCTACACCCTTTGAAGAGTCCCCAGTTCTCAAGTCAGGGTCTTCCATTTGATGACAGTAGACAACTGAAACGAACAAGGATAACCCAGGACAAATCCTAAGCAAAAGAACAGAAACAAGAACAGAAACAATCCTTCTTTTCCAAGTTAAAATCACAGGATTTTTCTCTCTTCCCTGTCCCCTCAAAAGTTGTTGATTTATTGCCCTGAGTTTCCAATCAAAACATTTAATTCAAAACTGAGAAGTTAAATAGACATTGAATTAATGATTTGTGTAAGAGAACTTGCATCTAGAAATTATGGCAAAAATGCAGAGTAAGTTGCAATGGGAGCAAATAATAACTTTCCAAGAGGAAGCTTTATAAAAATTGTAAAGTTAGTTAAAAATGTAGAATCAAATATTTCTGCTCTGTCACATCATTTTATTATTCCTCCAGATTTAACTAATATGAAAAATATAATTAATCATTTAAATCATAGAAGACTATACTTTCCAAATGGATAGTTTACTTATTGCTAGAAAACATGTTTAGTTAGAGCTCTGTCCTGAGGCATGCCAGTGAGGCCTTCATGTATCAGTGTTTGCCCAGCCAAAACTTGTATTTGTTCATGTAAATGTCCAGCTAGGACACATAAATATTGATTTGTTTGCGTAAGGAAGATATTTTTGCTGGCAAAAATTTTTGAAAGTGTGGCCTAACATCTAGGCCCAGATTATTTAATGGCCTTTAAAAAAAAAAGAATGTTAGCAGGCAATATTTTTTTTAAGTTTGTCAAAATGTAACATATTTGAAAAATACATGTTCAAATATTCAGGTTTGACCATTCAGAATCTTGAATACAGCATTTCAGAAAGAATAAGGTTTCACAGAAGGAAAGAGGGTCTCTACTTAAAGCAGGAGGCTGTGAAAATGAAGACGTGTTCAGTTCCTGTTACTGCAACAAACGTTTCTGACACTGGGCTGGGCAAATAGCCTAATCACTCTGTCCCTTAGTGCCCAGCTGGAAAAAGTGGGAACACTAATGCTTATTTTTCCTGTCTTGCTTCATTACTCTTGAATATCTTTGGAAACAGGGCTGCCCCAGATTATGCATGGTTAGCATTTGCAGGAATAAGGCCCAGGTCTCAACTGGAGGCTCCAGGAACTACAAGGAGCAGGCGTGGACAGCGTGCAATTAAAAGTATGAAAACTTTCACTAGAGCATTTCTACACACATTTTCTTAAGTGTTCTAACTTTCTTTTTTTAAGTATCAATGACCCAAAGTATTTGCAATATCTTCTGAACACTGCAAAATGCAGAGGAAAAAAAAAAAATCAATACTGTAAGTATATTGCAAGTATTTTAAAATTTAGGTAGTGTTTTGGCTTTTTACAAAAATAATCAAAGCAAGTTAGCTTTGAGAACCAAGACAGTAAGACCACATCATGCTGCTAGTCTTCTAACTAGTGGTATTGAAAATTATTTTTTTCACATGAAGCTCTGGAAGGTTGTTATAGGAAGGAAGCAGGTACAGATATCTTTCTCTTTTGCAAACATTTGCATGTGAAACTGGGAGAATGCAGAGTGATGTAAGATAAAAAATTAATCATTTCTGTCAAAGAATGTAGCTATTTCTTTGCATCCAGGACTGATTAATCACTTTTACAGCAAAGTGGTAACATTCTGTCACAGGTAAACCCACCACTTTTCTTCACATTTCCATGCTTTAATACTTGTAATTCAGCATCTTTTTCATGGTAAAAAAAAAAAAAAAAAAAAAAATGCTTTCTGAGACCATGCACAATTTTTGTCTTTTAGGTAAAAATGATCCATGAGAAAAGGAACATCAAACATGCAAATTGTTTTGAATTGTCACAGAACGGAAAGTTATAACTAGGGCAGCACAAACAACTGATTAATGTTGGCTGACCACCGGCCGTTGGCTATTTTTTTCTGCAGTGAAATAAAAGAGCAAAGGCTGTTCCATTTCAAATCAAATGAAACTGTTAAGCTTGGGTGGGCTTGGGCTTTTTTTTAAATTCTTCACCTATTCTACTATTTAATGTAACTAACTGTTAAATACTATTAAATGTAACTAAGATTTTTGAATAAAAATTGAAATTTCTGTTTTAAAAACTTCAATATTAACTTGATAAGTTTTCAGTTAAAACAACCTGTGTTCACAAATGTTATTATTTACTCTGCATACAAAGAAAACAATCAAAACTGTTTCACTTGACTCCACTTGGCAGCATTCAGGATCTCTTGGGTTACATTACTGACATAGAAAAGATTCATCAGCCTCCGAAAGCTCATGAGATTTGCTTCAAACCATCAATGTAAATATTTATGGCAAGATTATAGCTGTTTGAAATCAAAGGAAGTCTGACCGTACTCTTTGTGAGGCTGATGATATCATTTCAAAGTGACTGAGCCTTACTGAATTTCAGATTATACCAGTGCTAGCAATCAGCCAAACTGACCAACACAGTGGCCACCATCTTGTAAAGACCAGCAACAAGAGGGGAGTGAAGACCCACAGTCTCCCTGGAGATATCACCTCCTTGGGAGCAAGAAACAGCAGTAACCAAGCAGGTCACATCTATTGCTGTGCTTGATAGTCAATGTCCTCCATTCTGACCAACAAAGCATTCTGATGAATCATTTGAGATTCAAGAACGTGCCTTCAAACAGTGGTACCAGTATGATGACTGCTGAGAAATCTTTGCTTTTTCTCTACATCTCTCCTCTTTTGTGGCCTTTTTTATTACTGTTATTAACAAAATAAGACCTAGATTTTATCAAAAGGTTGCAGCTTGCTTTGTGCTATGTTTACTCAGAAAACAAATCCTTGTTCCAATAAATTCCCAATCAGCTCCCATGGCTCTCCGGTTCACTGTGGAACCAGAACATTTATGAAACTACCATTCCACCTGCCACCCATAAGTCTCCCCTAAATTATTCTGGTGATCTTTGTTTGTTTCCTCAGAAAGTAGTCAACAAAGAGCTGAATTCACTGATTTTCAAGTCAGCAGAGGCTTTTGAAACAATTATATAATTCTGCTTTTGGAGCAACCGTATCATTCTTTTTCTTCCTTCCCCTTTCATTCCCCCAAAAGCTTCAGCAGCACAGGTGCCTGAAGCATTAAGCAAATCTTGGAGCCATATCAGGCCACAGAACCAAAAAGAAAATATGTATGATAGCACTAACCCCTTATTTCAGAAAGGGACATATTTTGCCTCCTCTGGGAAAAATTGTGCCATTTCCAGCCAGAGGTTATAGAAAGTTACACAAACCTCCTGGTTCCACATGTATCTGGGAGGATTTTACAAGGATAGGTTATACCTATAATTTATTTGTTATTTTATAGGTTTTTTTTTCTCTTAAAGCAATTCCTATCAGGCTGCCCAGCTCTTACTATTGATTCCAACCAAGGTCAGACATCCCTAGGGTAGAAATACGGAGACAGAACTGATATATCAGTTTAACAGCACCCATGTATCCTTTGTTTCATGAGGACCTGTGTGTGACCTATAGGAGCAGCTCCCTGTCCCATTTTTGCTTCAGAGCTGTGTTAAAGGTCAGAGAAAGAGTGAGCAGGATGTGTCCTCAAAGGTCTTTTTCTGATCTTAATTATTCTGATGTAATTCCGTTGAATTATAGGTCCCATTTTTGCCTGTGAAAAGATGATCTAAGGTCTACCTTGAACACTGAATTTATAAACATGGCTTTCTTAATCCTCCTTCCCATTTATCTAATGGATGGCTTTATAGGACTTCAAATACCAAGGAAACTGGTGTGCTTTAAACAGTGGAACAGAACTTCTTTTCTTATTTTTCTACTGAATACTGAAGACACAATACCAGGCTTAGTACCAGCCAGCAGTTGGTCAAATTATGAGTTGCATTCCAAATTTCAGGTGAATTTCAGGTTTGCAACATGTCTAGTAAATTATTTTTATCCCCGATTTTATTTTATACCCAATATAGGGCTTTAACCACAGGAAGCAGAATTTTAAGAATTTTTAAGAAAATGCTCACACAAGTGTACTAATACCATGTGTATATACTACCAGGGAAAATACAGATTAAAAAAATATTTAAATGTAGTAGTATGTACATGGCAAATATAACTGTATATGCATTGCCAGTTACATGTATTTTTAAGAATTCAATTTTTTTTTCTTTTCCATAAAAAATAAATGGACTGCTAATTACAGGTGCTATCTTCTGATATCAAAATAAAGCAAGAAATATTTGCCTAAAAATGAGTTCTGTTTAAAAATAGAAATACATATATTGCGTGCTACTGCTCTAAACCAGGTAAAGCAGAGACGGTGTGCAGGACTGTCATACAGACCATACTGGTTCCTTCTCTGTTTCATGTACAAACTCGCTGGCTTCAGTTGCTTTCAGGTAATTTAATTCTGAGCAGAAGTGGATCCACACTCCATTGTCCTTGACAGGAAAACAACCTCTTAGTCTACAGCAAACATTCAAACATTCTTGGCAACTCGTTATCCCTTATTCCAAGCTGTATGAGTCCTTTTTGTCCAAACACCCCTCCCTCAGTTTAATCTGTAGACCCATATCAAAAAACGCACTCTATGTTTACAGTTAATTGGCCAGTTTTTTGTAATTCATAAATCTGATGGTTTGTTTGACTCAGACATCTGGAATTGGAACCAATCAAACGGATATTTTTTAATTTTTAAAAAGTAATTCACAAAAGCCTAGTCCTAATAGATCTTATTTCTTTTTGTGGGCAACAGTCCAATCAAAAAATTCACATTCAAACACTGACTACTGTAACACATGCAACAACGACAGCTATTTCAAAACAGGCTTTATGTAAAAATATATGTTTTCTAGATGCCAGTTGTTCAAGAAGTAACCTGATTTATTAATATGTTCTGACCTCCACATTGAGTAAGTGCAGTTCAAGGCTCAGATTGAGAGAGAAAATTAAATAATGCATGAATTAGAGCAACAAAAGTAAAATAGTGCAAATATTCAAGGCAGAAAACTCCATTCACTAAGCTTGTATGACCTTTTTGAGTCTGTTTTTCGCATATGTTCATAAGTGGGCTGTAAGAATCGCTCTGTAAAATAGCAAAGTCAGTGAGAAACCGAAGATCAGCTTTAGTGTGCCAGTACTGGTCACACACACTGTAATTCATATTTGGATCATGGTTCCCAGATTTTTCCTTAGCTTGATATAATCACTGTCATCTTCTTCGATTAAATTTGGATTTGGGCCTACATGTAGGAAGACAAACGTTATTAAATCCTTGTCACATACCTGTAAAGAATAATAATCAGGGCTGACACTAGAGCAAGAAAGGTGCTAGAGGTCCTGGACTGCTCTAACAACTTTACACAGTCATATTGTTCCTGAGACTTCTCAGACTAGTTCACCCTGTGTCATTCTTTCTTACTGTAGTCAGTCACATACTTAAAAATCATGCAAAGAGCCTACCAAGAGATGTTCAATTAGGCTTTATTCTAACACCACAGCACTTCAGCCCATTGAAATGCTCAGGAATCCCTACTTTAACAGTTATTAATCTTCACTGAGTGCCCTGAAATCAGAGTTTTCTTTGTATATATCAGCTCCCCCTCCTCACTAAAAGGTGTGTCTCAGCACTAGGAGTTTCTTATCCTTACTGGATGTGCTCATCATACATCCATATAAAAAAGTTCATAGACCACACTACAGACATGCTCCTTGCTGGCTGTCAGTGACTAAATAGAGAAATTAGAGAAATAGACAATAATGTTCATGCAGCACATCTTAAGTTCAATTGTCCACAAGGTATTATTAGCAAGAAATATTTCCAAGTATTACACTTATTTGTTGGTGCTATCAGATTATTACTAAGCAAGCTTGTTCAGCGTCTTCTCATGGTTTCACATATATTTGGGGTTTCAAGAACAGTTTTCAACCATTCTTTTATATCATGTTTTCTGCCTATGTCATGTTAAATTGATCATCAGCATATATCGACACAAATTACAAATTAGAAGTCAGTAACGGACATCTACACCAACAAAAGAATTTTGCATTTATCATTGCACTTTTTCCACTCCCATTTTAAAAATTACTTTATCATAGAATAGAAACATAGAACCATTTAGGTTGGAAAAGACCCTTAACATTATCAAGTCCAACCATTAACCTAGCACTGCCAAGTCCACTAGTAAACCATGCCTGTAAGTGCCACATGTACATACCTTTTAAATACCTCCAGGGATGGTGACTCCACCACTTCCCTGGCCAGCCAGTTCCAATGCCTGATAACCCTGTTGGGGAAGAAATTTTTCCTAATATCCAATCTAAACCTCCCCTGGTGCAACTTGAGGCCATTTCCTCTTGTCTTATCACTTGTTACTTGGGAGAAGAGACCAACACCCATCTCATTACAGCCTCCTTTCAGGTATTTGTAGAGAGCGAGTAGTATCATTTCATATCAAATTAGGCAGAGATTTCATCCTCTCATTGTACTCTGAAAGAAGTTTAATACTTTTCCTGGAAATCTAATTTTTTCATTGTGGCCACAGTACTGTCTTAAGCTATACCATCACATATCTTCTTGCAAAATCAATGCATCAATACATCGATCTTCTTGCATCAATCAAAAATATTCTTATTATATTCCCATCTTTTCTCAGGTATTTGACAGACTGAAAATATTTGAGCCACAACAGACCTTTTTTTTTTTTGTAATTCCTTCATATTCTCTTACTAAATCCACTGTGAAACTGTTAATAATATATAAAACTGTAAAGTTAGATGTGATCTTATAAGACAAGAAATTTCTGCTGAAGTCTTTTAATTTTGTCCATCTGAAAATGTAGGGGTTTGATGCCCACTTTGCATTTACTTTGATTATTTTTTTTTTCAAAATTCCTGACACAAGAAATAGATCTGTAGATCTTTGGCTTAACTTACACCTTCCTATGTTTTAATAGTCATCAGAAACCTTGTTGTTCCTTTATGCTCTGGTTTCTTCCATACTCCTTACAAAAATAAAGCTTCCATAAGTGTCCAGCTGCCTAGCAAGTACCTTTGAATCTTTGCCTTCATTCACTTTACCGTTGAGAAACTCATTAAAACAGTCTGTCCATTCTTTATGAGTCCATGCCTTGTGACAGAGCTACAGTATCAATGCCCTCTGTAGGTTTCAATCAACAGTTTTCTAAAGCCAGCTCGTGGTGACCAACATTGCATGATTCTCATCTACTCTTCAAAGTCTTTGCTTCAGCTCTGTCTCATCTCTTATTTTCATTTCTTTAGAGAAGCAGTTTTCTCTCTTACACAATAGTAGCCTTTCTCTCTTACACAATAGTAGCCTTAATCACAGGTAGCTTAGTCGGAATGTCGGTTTGTTTGTTTTCTTATGTAAGTTTGTGGTTGATCTAGTAGATAAGAACTCCATCTCTCAACAGTAATATATTCTTGCATTGTGAGTACAATGAGATGGTCTCCAGATCCACAAAGCTGATTAACCTGATTCCACTGTAAGCAATTGTGAAACAGGTATAGCTACTTCTTCTTTTTCTACTTTAATCCCTTTGTGTAAGGATCATTTTAACGTCAACATTGGCAGCTGATGTGGTTCCTTTGAGTTCTCTCTAGACTTGATTTACTATGTCTTCAGTGAGAGCACACATGTTGATATCAAGTTTGCTCACAGCTTTCTTTATACAGAGTAACTGCACTGGCAGATTTGAGTACTCAAAGGTTCAATTTTTTTTCCATTCTGCTGAGATTAAGATGTGCTTTTGACATAATTACTCAGCCATATTTGGCTGGGATTTCTGCCTTTGATGAGATCCAGATGTTTCACATCCTCAGCTCTTAGTCTGGTTTCCATACCTGAGTAATTATCTGTACTATTTGTTTGGCTTTATATCCAAAGGATAACAGTGTTCAGCCTTTGCTCACTGACCAACCCAGAAGAACAGATCCTGACTCTGGCCCATCCCCTCTAGCCTGACCTGCTCAGGAGGCTCTGCTTGCAGCACAACATATTTGGCAAAGCTCCAGGGCCGCGGGAACACACAAGAGCTACCATCATGACAGAAGACTAATTTAGAGTGACAAATAAACTCAAGGAAGACCAAAGCAGCTCACAAGCAAGCAGCAGACAGAGGCAGAGCTAAATTTATCAAGGAACATGTTCTGTCCACTCTTTGCTCATTCATCTCCGATGACTCTGTGAGCATAATTATATTTTTTCTGCAGTGATTTGTATAAGAGTACATTTTTATGACTGTATCATGAAGCAACACTCTAACTCCCCCAAAATAAAGCTTTTTTGCTTGAATAATTTAATTCCAGATGAAAGATTTGTCTTCTCCAAAGAAGGCACAGAAGATCCTTTCCAATACTAATGAAAATTGTTATAGACTATATTTTTTCCTAATTCACAACATGCATAA
The DNA here is from genome assembly GCA_013400055.1 of Nycticryphes semicollaris. NCBI lineage: Eukaryota > Metazoa > Chordata > Aves > Charadriiformes > Rostratulidae > Nycticryphes > Nycticryphes semicollaris. The sequence continues at coordinate 80,944 of VXBJ01002936.1, forward strand.
AGTCATTCTCAATATAATTAGCTGTTTTATTTTTCTGTAATAAAAAAACTTCAAAACAAATTTAAGACACCTAAGAAGGATAACTTCCTGTAGCAGAAAACAAGCATGACACTTGACTCCTTTGAAAGGCAGAATCATATTCATTTATCAATTTTATTTATGTCCTCTAAGTTAGTCTTAATCCAGTCCTTATTCCAAAACCAAGAATAATACTTTGCTACATGTGCTGCAAATCATTTTTAAAAATAATAAGTTGTAATATTAGAATTGAATATTTATGGAAGCTAGTAAGAATAGCTCAGAAAGCCTGACAGACATATAACTGTTAACCTAAAAAATATGAATTGGATACATGTGAATGAAAGCTGAAGTTTCAAGTGGCCAAAGCAGAGTTGTAAATAGCAAATGAGTGATGTCCCACTCAGTTTACTTTGGCTGTAAAAAAACTTACTCAACACGTTCTACACTCATACCAATTAAAAAAAAAATAATTAACAGAGAAATATTTTTAGATTGTTCTGTGGTCACACTGTTAGAATATGATGCACAATTAAAACTTCTCACATTTTGTTTCAGACTATACTCACAAAAGTCCCGTGCCCCTACTGAATTTGTCAGGGCTATGAACGTTCACAGCCTCTGAGTACTGTGTCCCCTGCTATGTCCCAATATAGTAATTTTAAACATGAGAATAAACTCCAGAATATTTATTAGGAAATAAAATTAAAAGAAAATTAATCAGCAGAGTATACAGGCAACTACCAACTTCTACTCTGCTGTTATAGGATTAAATTCCCCTAAGATACTAGCATATTTGGTCATGCAAGGCAATACATACCAAGCTCTTTCTGAAAACTGAAGTCTGTTTTGAAAACTAGGGCTTTTGTGAACCTCTTCTAGGCTTTGACTGATCTCATTCTGGGATATCTAGAAGAATGTTTTTCCGTCCAAGGCCTCAGCTGCCCTTGGGCAGCTTTTCTGCTCACCACCACCAAAACTATCAATTCATGAGTTTAAATAAATGGGAATTTACTGAGAGCCAGACAAACACTAAAAACTCACTCTTAGCTCACAACAATTAGAATTTGTAGAACATGTAGTGTAGGGAAATGCACACATTTAGAGCCTGTCTTTTGATTGTAGCTATTTGAGACACTAAGAGAACACACATATCAGATATTAATTGTTTTACTTGAAGGTGTACTCATGCTGCAATGATGAGAGAAGAACATTACCCTCAAGAAACTGTCCATACTGTCCTTGAAGTCAATGGCAATAGTCCAGCAGTCATAAAAAGGGCCAAGATGTGTCAAGAATATTTTTCCGACTACACGATGACCTTTTCATTTTCTTCTACACACTTCTCATTACAAAGCAATTAACAAAAGAAAGGGGACATCATAAAGTGGTTGGAAAAGAACTTAAGAATTAAACAGGAATTAAAGACATGGCAAGAAACTATCAGCTCACCAAGAAAGCAACTGACAGGATTAAAGAGTGAAGTGGCAACACATTTAAATCACGGCCCTCAGAAAGTATTAAAAATGAAAACACATCACATAAATACATGTGTGGATTCAGATACAAAACTGTATCTGCAATGATATATGTCAAGATTGTTACTGGATGATCAGCCTCCACTAGAATTTGGACATTCAGTCATGTATTTTGCATATTATTGCAGCTTCTGACTTCATGGTTGTTGTGTGCATAATCACTTCATTGTTGTTCAGCCCCACAGACTTTGACTGTAACAGAAATCAAACTTCAGCAAAAGTCTTCAAAGGCCAGTAGAATTAACAGGCAAGACATATTGTGGGTGGCAATTTTAAATTGGCCTCAAGAGCAGTGATTAGGTGCTAAAATTTAGGTCCACCACAAGACTTTGTTTCTATATCATGAACATTTCTTCATGTGGCAGTAACACAAAACCTGTCACAGTAGTCTCTGGTTTTAACCCAAGCCACATGAAATCTGGAAAAGTTAGAACAAGCAGAATTAAGTCAAAGAAAGAAAACAAGGCAAAGAAAAATTTCTTTCTCCAAAAAAGCAAGAACAGGCAAAAATTATGTATATAACAAAGAACAGAGAGCAGTAAAAACCAGCATGAGAAGAGACAATATTAAAGTGGTTACTAATAGAGAAATAGTACAACTTTATCAGCTTAATATGCTCTCAGCAGGCAAGTTTAGGGACAGCCAAGGATAAGCAGGGAAAGACTTCCCAAGTAGATAAGAAATAAGGAAAGCGATGTACAGTCTCAAGAGCTGCTAAACAAACTCACCCCCAACCCTCCCAAAAATAATTAAAATTCTCATGAAGATAAATGCAACACATCACATCTCAAAGTAGGAAAAGTCAGTAAAAAAGATTACAGCTCAAAACCTTACAGCTGAAGAAAGCTGTAACAGAGAACCAATTGCTGGTGATCTGTCAGAAGATGCAGTGTCAGGACATTGGAAAAAATGTGGAAATTCACCACAGAAAAGCATTCCTTAAAAAAAAATACTGGTATTGAACAGGATGCATTTCTAATAAGTATTAAGATTTGCCAGAATTCAACTATTTGTTGCCTTTAACATTACCCATTAAAAATAAAAAAAAAAGGTCAAATTTCAAAGAAAATGATGAAAGGGAAGCTGATGGAGTTAAACTGAAGTGGACCTCCATAAAACAGCATTGACAGGGAGTTTATGGCCTTTAGAGCAAGCAACATACCAGAAGCAACCCAGGGCACGTAGGTGTAATAGAGCTATCTTTGTGCCCCAGTCACGCAATGGCAACACAGAAAATTCCCATTCATTTTCTACATGCTAGAACTTTCACTTGGTGTGAAAATGAAACCCATATGATTTTTTTTGTGTCATGATCGCATTTATCTGGAAAAAAATGAGCCTTCCAAACTTCTGCATCTCTTTTGCCATGTATGAGATAATGATGAGATAATTGAAAAAACTACCTTATTGGTTTTGAAGTGTGGTGTGTTCCTGGAGGCTGAAACCAAACTCTTGAGAACAGAAGTGGAATCAACATTGTTCTTCAAAAGCAGATTGAGCTTTATCTCAGTGTATCACTCTTACTTTTTTTCAGATGCAAAGGTCCAGTATGAAGTTACCCTGAGGGATCAGATTTGCTCCAAACATAATATTAATTATCTCCCTATATTGTATACTTTACATATGAGGTTTTGCAGTTTAATCTCTTCTTATCAGAATGCATGTGTGCAACAGCTCTTCCACTTTATATTTCACTGAAATTTGGTATATTAATGAAGCACTGTCTGTATGTGTTAGCCAAATGGGCCAGAGCAGTGTTTAGGCACATACTTCATTTTACATCTGAGTGACCTCATTAAAGTCAACTGGTTTCCTTGCTTATTAAAAGTTACTGTGTCCTGAGTACCCTGTTGAATGGGAGTCAGAAAGAGGGCTGAACTTGATGAACAAAGATGGAACATGATGTAGGTAGAATTAATTCTCTGTGGAACATACAAACTTGTATGTCGGGTGAGCAAAAGAACTGAGGGTAAAGTTTCCATTTATTTGGTTTTTTTCATTAAATCACTCCAGCTCTCTTTTCTTTTTGTATGCTTTAACACCTTTGTTAAAATTTGTAAATTGCTTACAAAGTTCTATTCATGCTACAGTTTATGGAAACAATATTTTGCACACGCATTGACAAAACTTTATGCCAGGGGCTTTTTACATGTGCATTGCAGCAGTTGATGGTGATCCACAACAAACACATTTTTCTAGGAGGGAAATGACCACATGGCATTTCAGGATATGACCTGAAGAGCATGACACTATTAGTTGTCATTGTTTTTGAGAGTAATTGAAGTAAGAAAAAAGAATCAGTTACTACACATAATACAGTATAAATTCCTGCATATAAAGTTTTATGAGAATTTTTATGTTGTGCTATAAACCACTAAAAATCTGCATTAAGAGAAAAATAAATCTGCAAAGTAAAATTTTTATAAGTTAAATTTGCTATGTAACTTCAACCAAGTTCCACTGTGCTTTCATGTAACACTGATTAAGCAAACGAATTAATTTTGTACCAGCTTTTCTTCTAGATTTCTACCTCAGTTCAAAATTCAGCCAGTGGGTATTCACTCTCTCAGTCAGTGAAAAAACCTACCACATTTTTAAATTAATTTCCCATAAGCTCACTAATGGTATTCATCGTTTCAGGTTCTGAGTGCAAGTTAATGTTTTGAAATGTCAACTAATTTATCTTCACAGCATTCCTGTGTAGAGACAGGGTTCATTTTACAGTGGGACAGACGAAATAAAGGGTAATTAAAAACAAAAGTATTCAGTAAATACAGATGTTCATTTTGAGATGCCGCATACCTGAATTTTTAAGAGCACTTGGTGATGTATATATATGTAGCAGTTTATGTATCCAGCATAAGGATCCTGTTGATTCCATCCTATGCACAGACAAGAGTATAAAGTGGTAGCAGAACAACTTTTAAGGGATTGCGCATAAATCACTTGGTTTAGGGCATTCTCGCATGTCTACAACAAATAGAATTCAATTATCTGAACAGCATCCAACTGTTTTAGAGGAACCTTTGTTTTCCAGCCTCCCACAGTTGCCTTGTGTATCTTCCAATTTCTGCAACAAATGAAGGAAGCCCACGGAGACCAGACTTTTTGGCTGTGAAAGCCTTCTCTACTGTGAGAGCACAGTCCATCATGTGTAAAAAGGGGTAGGGGAGCAAAGAATGGGCACACCGTATAACTGGATACTCTTTCAAAATTCACAATGAGGAAGGAAAAAAGCACTTTTCTTTTTTTTTTTCTTTTTTTTTTTTTAATAGTAGGGTGATTGGGTTTAGAATTCTGCTGTTGTAGAGCTTTGAGACTGGGAACAATACAATATGTTTACTTACCTTTGTAGGACAATGTTATGCTGTTTAATAAATTAGACTTCAATTAAAGTGATTTGTTAACACAGTGTCATATTAAACACATTTCAGAAATGTATCAGCAAATATAAGATATGTCCTTGTCATAACCTGTAAAATAAATGATGCAGAGCATGTCTCATGTTGTACAGGAGAATAAGGACTATTTTTCTTCCTTCTATTTATTCCTAAATTCCTAAATGGAAAATTTACATTCTTGTAACTCTTTCAGTAATGACCCAGGGAGTGGTTGCTGTCTCCCGGAAAGAAGACAGCAAGAATATATCCCACCAGAAAGGTTTCTCTGCAATATAGCCTAATTATATTTTTAAACATTTAAGAGCCATTCTTGGATTGCACAAATATCAGACAACTTCCTATATCAAAAATACAATCTCAGATAATAAAAGAGGATTTCACAAACAACTTTTTATTTTTCTTCTTTTTTTTAAATACATGTCATATGTACCTATTTTGACTGATGGGAGCAATAAGTGGGCATACGTATTGGGGACCAAAGAGTACACAAGTACATAAAATCTTTATAATACAGATTACCTGACGATTCTTCTGAAGATGATAAATACAAGGCAAGGTATGTATTCATAACATATAAAGAATTATGAACCCATAATAGCTATGTAACAGTGCTCCAGGGACAGATGCTTCCAGAAGCTGCTTCTAACACTAATTCCAGCAGAAAACACTGTGGGAACAGGGCTACAGAAACCACACTTTAAGAGGACAAGAAGTCACATACAGGTATGCTGTTGAGGCTGAGTGTACCAGTCTAACAACTAGAGAGGAAAATTATTTACCTGGACACCATAGATACTTCTTCGAATCCAAGTTTGAGGACAGATTCTAGCACTTTTTAATGTGTTGATTTTACATACGCTAGTAGTAGCTGCACACTTACTAGAGTGATGTGTACTTTTAGAAAGTGGCCTTGCTCAGCCCTAAACCAGGGCTACTCTGTTTCAGATGTTTTATTTCTGTCTCCCTCTCTGCTCCCTCCAAGTTTTCTTCCAGTTTTATTGTGAGCTTCTCCATCCTGAGTCTCCTTTTGTGTGATTTCCCACCTGCATTTTTCAGCCTTATGCCTACCTTTGACAGAGAGAGGGCCAAACTGGCTGATTACATTAACAAGCAGAATGCACAGTAGAATCATGAGTAAGCCCCTTGATTTTAGTTCATTCCTCTCATCATATGGTCAGCATTGTGGGATCTTCCTGGTTCACTCCTGAGCACCTTCTTCTTAAGATCCAATTCAGGTCTGTAGCTTAGAATAAAGATATCTTCATGATTCAACATTTCCCTTCATCAGACTGTATTACTGCCCTCCACAAAATAATTGTTCACAGTAGCTTTTTCAGTTCTAGAAGAAGGAGACAAGAAATCAGCTTCTCTCCAAGGCAACTGGCAAAGGGACTGCTTCAGCCATATCCCTTCAATGGCTCACGTTGATCAGAGTTGCTAAGGGTACAGAGAAAGTCAGCCTCAGAGGATACAAGGTAGCCGGACCAAGTGAAAAATTGCTTCTGTTTCTCCTTCTTCCTCACCAACAGCTATGTTTTCTGCTTCCGGATTACTTAGAATTACTTAGTACATGCTGCAAAGGTATCATGGGGAGAAAAGTCTCATGGCAGTGCCTAATAAACAGAAAAATCATAGAATCATAGAATCATTCAGGTTGGAAGAGACCCTTGGGATCATCAAGTACAACCATCTGCCCTACTCTACAAAGTCCTCCCCTAAACCATATCCCCCAACACTACATCTAAACAACTCTTAAACACATTCAGACTACCTTGAGGAAATAAGGTTAAGTTTGTGGACTGATGTTAAAGAAGAACCTTTCAACCAGCAAACTAAAACAATCTGGTAGAATGATCTTTGAGAGACCACAAACATGAGGTCCTAGATATCATTCTCACATATCCACTTTGAAGAGCAGAACTGCACTTTAATGAACCATGTTTGAATGTTTCTTACTCAGCAGACATCCATATATTTAAAATTTCCCCACGGGTAAAAGAGCTATGTGGTTTTGAGTAACACATGAGTTGATCCAGGATATTCTATTATTCTGATCTAGCCTGGTGGTCTCTAGAAGAAGACAATTCTATTTTCAGCTTGTTTTCTTCCTTCTTAATCTTCCCACAAGCCTTTAAATAAAACTTCCCATCAAATTATGTCTGTCTATTACTGGAGAGAGCATTTCTGGGTTTTGATGTCCTTCTTTTATCTCTACAGTTGTATCCAGATATTTCTCTGGTCTCCTGGCTCTGCATGTTTCCACATGAGCATGAGTTTTTTACAGCTTCAAGGCCATTCATATTGTTTCCTATCATTGACAAAGACTTCAGCCTCAGTCAAATTGCTGACAGTGGTTCAAAGCCAACATATAGGTGAAAGTACTAAATGAAGCAACCAACTCTCTATTGCTTCTACCAGAAATAAAGTACCCTTTTTGTTTTGGGGCTACATATGTCACCAAACTCCTGACAGAACAGTTATACTACAGAATCTAGTTAAAGTCAGTTTTATATATGCAGTTCTTAAAACCTAAACAGGGGGACAATCCAGGTCAATTGTAGGCTGGGTAATGAAGACCTTCAGGTCCAGTATACTTCTTGATTGGGAAAACAGTAGGATGTTTGAGGCAGTTTATTTTAGCAGCTCACATACCCAAACTCTCTCACTGGATTCACTTATCAGACTGTTTCTAAGACATTCGGTCTCCTGGCAGCCACAGACAGAGAAACAACCATGATCAGAACTGGCAAAGAAATGCTTCCAGAATTCCAATTTACCTCTGCCACCAAAGCAGGGAAATTGTCTTTGCATTTTAAAGAGGACAGAAAGAAGCCCTGCATCTTTGGCTCTCCTCCTCTTGTATGTAATAGAAGGGAAATAAGCTCTACATGTACTTCAAAAAGAGAGGTAGGATGAAGAAAAATGCTCTTTCAGGGTCCTATCTGAATGTTCTGCTCCTTAATCTCCCTACTGCTTTGAGCAAGAGCCCACAACAATGTCTGTGTATATGTCAAGGAAATCCAGAGCATTGCTTCTGCAACTGGTAAGGGAACTGATGAATACAGGAATACTGAGTGTCTGTTCATGGCAAAAGGGAATATGTGAAAGCAAAGGAAATATGAAAGAAAGCAATCATTACTCATATCTTTGAAGAAACCAAATGTAATTTCAAGAAAGATGAGAAAGAAGATCTGGGGAACTACAGGCTGGTCAGCCTTACATAAGTCTCTGTGAAGGTGATGGAACAACTAATTGTGGAAAACCATTTCTAAAGACATGAAGAACAAGAAGGTGATCAGAAAGTAGTTCACATGGATTTACCTAGTGGATGTCTATGCTTAACCAACCACAGAGCTTCCTACAATGAAATTACTACCTTGACAGATGATGGAAAGTGTAATGAATGTTGTTTGCCTCAACTTTATTAAGGCCCTTGACACGGTCTCCTGTAACAACCTCATACATAAGCTGACATAGTATGGGTTAGATAAGTAGCCAGTGAGGTGGATTGAAAGTGCATGAACAAAGGGTTGTGATCAATGGCACTACGTCCAGTTGGAGGCAAGTCACCAGTGGTGTGCCCCAGGGGTCACTACTGGGGCTAATATTGTTTAATCTCTTAATTAAGAACCTCGACAATGGGGTAGAATGAACCCTCAGCAAGCTCAGAGACGATACAAAATCAGGAGAAGTGGATTTCCACAAGGTGGAGAACTAGGCAGAGAGGAATCTGATGCAGTTCAGCAAAAGGAAATGTAAAGTCCTGCCCATGATGAGGAATAATCCCATGCACCAGTACACACTGGGGGCTGACATCCTGGAGAGCAGCTCTGTAGAGAAAGACCTTGCAGTCCTGGTGGACAAGCTGATTGCAAACCAGGAACACACTCCAGGAGCAAAGGTGTCCAACAGCATTTAGGGCTGCATCAGGAAAAGCAGTGCCAGCAGGCTAAAGGATGTGACCCTTTCTTTCTACACAACACAGATGAGGCCATATCTGAAATATTGTGTCTAGTTCTGGGCTACCCAGAGGTACAAGAGGGAGATGAACTTACTGGAAAAGGTCCAGTGAAGGGCTGGGGACATGATTAAGGGACTGGAGCACCTCACATGTGGAGAGCTGAGACTCTTCTGCCTGGAAAAAGCTCAGGGGGGAATCTAATCAACGTGTGTAGATACCTGATGAAAGGGAATGAAGAAGAATCAGACTCAGTAGCTCAGTGACTGATCTCAAATATCCAAATATTGGTTTGGACATTTGGAAAACTTTTTTCAGTCAATAAATAAAAGATTCAATTATTTTTTTAATCTTTCAAAATTAAGATGATTGCAAAAGATTATTTTTAAGCAATTTTCACTCGTTTAACTACATGCTTCATTTGTTTTGAAAACTAACTTTCATTTTTAAATGATGAGTGATGGACTTCTGTCAAATACTTTTCATGAAAGTAGAATTTTTCTTTCCTAACATCTGAACATTTCCCACTCCTAAACTGAAGCAAAGTCAATATTTCCCCTATGTTTTCCCTATGACATTTTTTAAATTCACTTAAGATAAACTTATATGAAAAGTTTTAATTCTGACTTCTTTTTTTTGCGTAATTTACAATATCAAGCACAATCCTGAATGAAATATTGTTCCAAAATGAAACACTCAAATATTCTGTCATGTCAAGATTATAAAAAAGTTATCAAAAAGCTTTGTTTTGATTGAAAGCAAAACAAACAAAGTATAGTCAATCCTGACACATTCCTACAGAACATTTACAGCTGAATTAATTGGCATTTTCTCACTGAGAAACATTCTGCTCAAAATTTCTGAGCCCCTCCACTGACAAGTTCGTAGAATCATTGCTCTGTCCCAGGCAACCTACCATACGTGCAGGCATCCTGTTGAGCTGAAAAGATGTTTTTTTGAGAATGCTGACGTTTTTAAGGTGGCATCCCACTTTTATATTCCTATCACAAAGGCAGAATAAGGAGGAAAAGCAGAAAAGTTGTTCACAGAGGGGTGTCTCAGGTGGATAGTTTCTCCTTGTTCTTCCCCCAAGACAACATTTTTACCCACTCTTTTTTCTCCAGACCATATCTAGAAGTAGCACCTAGTTCTTTAACAGATCATTTAATGTTATGGCATGATTACATAGAAAATTTTAGCTATTCATCACTTAATAAAAGTGCATTTTCTCACTGAGAAACATTCTGTAGGCAGAAAACACAATGGGGGTAATGGGGTGTTTTTAAACTGGTATCTTTAAAAATGTTAAAAAACATTTTTTAAATGTTCAAAGGGTGCCAGCAGAGTGTTATGATTTAACTGAAAGTTTGCCTACGCGCACCAGGCTTCAGTTCACAATGTCAAAGCATCACGTGTGTTTTACCATAACTTACACAATTTGCTGCTGCTGATTTTTATATTCACATTAGTATTTGAAAGGTGATGTACTTTTGAAAATTATTACATTGTTTATATTTTAACTATTTTAGATCAATGAACTTTTACAAATAGATGAGAAAGTACTGCCCTCCAGTATTGGAAAATTTCTGGTTTTCTCCCCACCTCTCCTTCTTCTTCTCCCTTACTTGCTGTAAAGACCTCTGCCCTTACCCCTAGACGCAAAGGTTCCTGCAGCACATCATTGAAAACTGAGTAGTACTGTTCACAGAGAATCTCTTTAGCAGATTCACTTCACACTTGTCTGAAGTCTTAAATGCTTTGTTGCTAGTACACTTTAGACTCTATTATGACCATATCAGAGAGTCCCAGAGAAGCTGTAAAACAAATGATACATATACACAGTGGTATACCATTTACACATAGAGAACTGTAACTAGCACGACCAAAAAACTTTAGTCACAACTGAACCCAAACAGGAAACTAACACAGAACTTGTGTTGCTTTGGCTCACCTATGTATCATTTTGCATGAAGCACATCAGTTTATTCAAGCAGAAAAGTTTCTGCAGATCCACAGATCTCAACAGATATGACAGGAAGAACTGAATATACAGTGGTGACGTTTACATGTAAGCATTCTGAATACAGCAAACACATGGTTATATCTGAGATACAGGTTTCAGAGCATGGACAGGTAATAGGCAGACAATTTTGTCTCCTATTAGTTGGAAACTTCTGACTTAATATTGACTTTATAATGGCAAGTAGCAAGATAGAAAAGAAGAGTATTGACAAAACAGCTTTTATTTTCCCCTGATGTCATCTGGTCATGTCACTCATCACAGTTAAATCCAATCTCTAATTGCAACAAGCTATTACGAACAGCATTCATGAATTTATTTCATGGTGCTGTGCCAAGCCTGCATTTGAGCATGTGCTCTAGTCATTTCTTGTCATTTCTAATTCTGCAACCATCTATGCCTAACGTCCTCTTCACCTCAAAAGGACTGGACTTGTTGACAAAAAGTGTGTGTGCATATGCTATGCATAATACCATGAAATGAAAAGCACACACTTTTTCCTGTCGACATGCTTACCCTTACCTTCATCAATTTTTTCTACTATATACATGATCCTATTATATTTTACAATTTCATCCATGGAAAGGACCAACATTTGAAAATGCAGGAATCTTGCACCTGTTGCTCCATTTACACACGTGGAAGATGACTGCAAAATACCAGCAAACCACAATATTATCAATATGAAAATGTTTCACAGCCACACCGCATGAGCAGAGGGAAGTGTAGGAAATGACAGTCAACGGACCACTGTCTTCTGTTTTGCATCCTTCACATACTGGGCACTAAGAGTCATTCTGAACTCATCAGGACTGCAACGTCTATGAAAGCCCTGCCAAATCTGCAGCCACTTCCAAGGCTCTTTTACACAACCAAAATTTTAGAAAAGAACAAAAATATAAAGGGGACTCAGCCCATAACATTTTAGCACTAAATAGTAAGATCGGGTGCAATATTGCATATCCAAGACCACTAAAGGCACAAAATGTCTACCAGTTATACAAGACATAGCTTTATTGTGATTGTATATCAGGAATATTATTATGAAACTTAAAAACACAGGCTAAAAGATGCTGAAGTGCACATGACTTTTTACTGTGTTCCTTAATGGATAAACTAAAAATTTAAGAAGTGAATGTTCATATTTAGCAATCATTGGTTACAGCATGATCAGTGTATCAGTCTAGTTTAGAAAAATTCAGTTCTAGATATTTTTCCTCCATTTGCTCACATTCTTTTGCTTAGATGGTAGCAAAAACACCAATTTAAATTAATTTTATTGATCTTTGCTCTGGAGGTAGAAGGTAATAATTTCAGTCTCAAAGCTCATACACATAATTTGCACTCACAAAGCTCAGAATTAATTTATTTTAGACACCAAAATTATCTCTGATTTCCTACTCTTCTAATCAGTTTTTGGGCAGAATCACTCACAATGTGCAAGGACTACAACATGTAATGAAACCATCGATTACAACTGAAAAGTGGCAGCTTTAAATGCTTTCTAGCTGGTGGGGATCTCAACAGAATCCTTTGCAATGGAGGCAAGGGGGCCATATGCATGAATGAGATGTAGCAGAGCACTGTTATACAAAGTATGAATGGTACAGGTTATGAAGTGACAAAATAATAAGATAAATGTGAATGCACAAGAACTCTAAAACACTGAAGTTAAAAGTTTAACTTAAATATGTTAGAAACACAAGAATTTACAGAAAGTCTTCTACATCTAACAAGTTACAACAGAAACTGATTGTTACACGATGCAGCCTTTGGTGGGGTTTTTGCTGCCTGTCCTCAGGCTCACAGCGTCAGACATGTGGCAGTCCTGCTAAGGGCAAAAAAGCATGCATCTGGAAAATTATATGCGTATGTATATTAAAAGTTACAAAGTCCTTCAAAAGAGCAGGGCCTTTTTTTCCTGTTTTCTGAAGTGTGAGAGCTACATAGTCTCAACTTATTCATACTGTCTTTACTATGAACAACCTATAGTAGCCTTGTTTTGTCCAAAATTGTGTCTCAAAGCTCCACTCTGCAATTCCACCACCACATATCAACAATAGAATAGAAAAATGAAGAAAAGCGACATTTATAAACTTGGAAGGGAGAAGAGGACAACTAGGTGGAAATCATTATGTCAGAATCTTCTACAACTCTTAGTAATATTTTCCTCCTTCTGCAAATAAATTTTCCAACCATCATACATGTACAGCTCATACATACTTAGGCCCTGCTTTAGACAGGGACTGCAGATTCTTTTCCTTAAGTTGTTATTTCTGATGTTAATATTCCTTGCTCAGTCAATGCTTCCAGCATAGAGACAAAAAAATGAGAAAAAATATTTCACTAGGGCTTCATTATTTGATCAACTAATAATAAAATAAATAACTGCTCACAGATTTGGGTGGGTACATTTTTCAAATTATGTCTTCTTTATCATTCCTATTGAATGTCTTTTTAATTTTACCCTAAATACGTGAAACAAGGACACAGCCACAAGGACACAATACTCTCAGAGGTATTTTCCAGTGCTCTGTTGCTCCCATTAAGCAGTATCTTGGCGTCAATTTTTAAGGGGTTCCTTATGATTTTAAACCCCACCCCTCCCATTCAGCTTAAAAGGGGTGCCTACATTGCTAAAAGTTAATATTTTCATAAATGTTTCTCATAAACATACAATTCCTTGCTTTCAACTCAGCATTTCTGGGATCTTTTGAAATTATTTCTTCCTCATGTCTGCTGTGATCTTGAAAGCTGTTAACAGACTAACTGTGGCCAGAAAGATCATCTTTGTATATACAGGGTAAATTCTCCACTGTCTTTGCTGGCTCCTTTGGCACCCACAGTTCTCTGCCTCTACACTAGGCTTGGCCTATGGCTTAACTTTCATACAACATGCATCCATTTTACTTTCTTGTGCAATGTTTTAATAATTTAAGAAATAAGCATTAACTGGATGAAGGAATGATGATTTCAAGTGTGCATCCCAATCAAGTGCATGAGTGAGTGTATTCACATGAACACTTCCACTAAAATAAAAAAAAGACTTATGCATGTTTGCACTCAAGGCTGCTCTGCAGGCAGTTCAGCTGCTGAAATATCTTAAACAAAACTGAACGAACTAAAAAGACCTTAGACCTCCCTTTCCTTCAGCACTCAGTTGTGTGCTGCAGCCCAGACAGAGTCCTCCCCTTTCGTTCTCCAGGTGTTAAATCTTCTGAGTTTTTAAACCTACAAACAAGCTATTTCTTTGCCTTTTTACTTGACTCTTGGCATTAACATTTCACTTCCAACAAGAAAAACACTACGTAGTTTCTTTAACTGTGCCTAATGCTACTCACTTCCTCTAGGTATGCAAGTTGCAACTTCTGTTGTCCCTCTTTCTTTTTCACAAAGGTACCCGTGACACAGCGGGCAGAAATTCCTTGACACGATTTCTCTTTCCTTTATAAAGCCTTCAATTGTCCCTGTCAACAGCTCCTATGCTTCAGATACCTCAGTCCTCTTCCCATTCATGCTGTAGGTTGCAGTATTTCTTCAGTGACCTCTTTTCCTCGTTACCCTAGGGATGGTTGCCCAGGATTTCCTAAACAGGGATATAATCATGTTCAGCTGGGTTTTGTTTTTCTTTGTTTAACGACACATTCTCCCTCAAGTTTAAAGACATATTCTCCCTCAAGTTAAAAAGTATCCATGAACGTTAAACCAGCTCAGGCCTGATACATCCAGCCGACATCAACATAATCCATAGTCTTTGAAATGGCAAAAAGGCTCTGTTATTCCAGTGTGAAGAGGTGTATGCGGGCCCAGAAGCAAAGCGAGTAAGTTCTTCTAGTGCCGTACCACATGCAGCAACTTAATGCCTCTGCACTGCAGCAGATGCTGGGGTCAGCTGGACAATGCTGTCAGGTCACAATGAGGAGAGGAGCACCATAACTTCACAGAAGTTTCAAAGCAAAAGTTAGTTGGGAGCAGGGAAGAAATATGAAGCCTTGTAAGTCCGCATGGACATGGCATGTGATGAGCCACAAGGTGAACAAAGTAGGAATCTTCGACTTAGGACAGCACAGAACAGAGACAGCAGAGCACTACTGTCCCTGGGCTGGCACCTGGGCATTACCTCCTCCCAACCCAGGTATCCCACATGTCCCTTTGGAAAATAGCTGCTAGCTAACATCTCATTGCTTAGAAAGGGTGGGCAGTAGGCTGGGACGTTCTTGCTTTTCCCTATTTTCCTGTCTTTACTTTCAGATGAAAAGATGCTTCCTCCTACTGCCACACTGGATCCAAAACAATCCCCATTTTTCTTTTTCTTCTCCATCCTCATCTGAGGCTTTCTATTTCCTCTCTTATATTACAAAATTTGAACAGAACAGTTGAGGCTGGAAGGTACCTCCGCAGATCATCTAGTCCACTGTCCCTCCTCAAAGCATAGTTGCTCACAGCTGTGTCCAGTCAGTTTTTACCTATGTCCAAAGATGGAAATTCCACAACCTTTCTCAGCAACCTGTTCCAGCAAAAAAAAAAAAAAAAAGGCATTTTCTTGTGTTTAAATGAAATTTCTTTGCATTGTCTCTTGTCCTTTCACTGGGAACCACTGAGAAGAAACTGCCCCTGAGGTTTACATCCTCAACCAGTTCTTCCTTGTTTGTAAGTATGAGGTGCAGTGAAGTGCCTTCTCTCATCATTACCACAATCACCTGTGTTAGAAAGTTGTCATTAGGGTACTCCAGAAACCTCCTGGTTTGTCCTTTGTTGTCCCTCCATTAGATATTCTGGTAGTTAAAGTTCCCTTGTGATCACTGGAGCCTGTGAACATGAAGCTGCTTCTTGTTGCCCGAAGAAGGCATCATCTACTTCCTGATCAGCTAATATGTAGAAGACACTCACTGAAACATTGCACACATGTCTCTGGCCTCTAATACTTACCTCCAAGCCCTTGATTGGCTCATGATCCATCCCAAGGCAGACCCTATGCATTTCTACCACTCTCTTACAAATAAGGGCAGCTTTCCATCCTCACCTTCCCAGCCCATCCTTCCAAACAGCTTGTATTCTGCCATGGCACCACTCTGTTACCTCAGCCCTTAGTCTGAGCAGAACAGACAATAGCAGGAGCCAAAGAGACTCCAATACATTTGTCTTTACTTCTGGTGTGTAGAAGAGGTGTCCCCCACTGGCCTGGCTTTACAGCAAACATATTTGCTCTGAGGACAGGCTGAGGGAGCTGGGGTTGTTCAGCCTGGAGAAGAGGAGCCTCCGGGGAGACCTAATAGCAGCCTTCCAGTACCTGAAGGGGGCCTACAGGAAGGCTGGGGAGGGTCTGTTTACAAAGGCCTGCAGTGACAGGACGAGGGGCGATGGCTTCAATTTGGAGAAGAGCAGATTTAGAATGGATACTAGGAACAGGTTCTTTACTATGAGGGTGGTGAAACAGGTTGCCCAGGGAGGTGGTTGAGGCCCCTTTCCTGGTCGAGTTGGGGGTGTCCAAGCTGACTGTGGGGAGGTCAGACTAGATGACCCTAGAGGTCCCTTCCGGCCTGGAACATGCTATGATTCTATGGCTGCATAAGGGAGTGTGTATATATATGCCTGAGAATGGCCAGAGGGAGAAGCAGTCCTCCAGATGGAAAAGACAAAGATAATGCAAAATGTTGTGTATGTAAACTCATATTCATGAGAAAAGGAAAGTAAGGTACACAGATGGAAACATCTGCTGCAACAAAACACACCAGAGAAAAAACTAGAGAATGATATAAGTTTCATCCCTTTGTAA
Organism: Nycticryphes semicollaris; assembly: GCA_013400055.1. Lineage (NCBI taxonomy): Eukaryota > Metazoa > Chordata > Aves > Charadriiformes > Rostratulidae > Nycticryphes > Nycticryphes semicollaris. Next base: position 97,655 of record VXBJ01002936.1, read on the forward strand.
GGTCTGATCCAGACCCCTGGCTCTGTCGGACCAAATAGGAAACACAAGATGTGGAGGAAAGGAAAGGGGATACAAGTGGGGCCAAGAGCAGATAGAGACAGACACCAGAACAGAAATGCTATGCCCAATTTCTTGCCTCCTGAGAATGACAGTGCACCTCTTGGCAGACAGTCTACAAGTGGCATTTATAATGAGCTCCTGTTGCTGTAAAATTGCTGAATATGTTTACCCTACCCCCATCCATTTTAGCACTCTTAGTAATGGAACAGATGTGGTGCATGCCCTGCAGGCCAGGCAAATTTGTCACATGCCATGTTTTGCACAGGAATACAATTTGATCATCAGTGATTTCTTACGCAAACATAAAAACATATAAAATATGATGTTGGCTATTTCACTGGGAAGCTGCAGTGAGCAGCAGTTTCTTCTCAACCTGACACACTTGGGAAAAATTACAGCCACACCGTCTCAAAACATGAGTCACAAACCAGGTGGATTTCTCACCTCCAAAAAGCTTCAGTGACAGTTTCTGCAATGTGAAGCCAGTGAGGACTTTTCAGTGGCAAAGAGCGGGGCAAAGAGAGGGAGTTTACATACTGAATGCACTCTTACATACTGAATGCACTCTTAGCCTATAGGTAGAGCCATTTTTACAAGGCCCCCTTCAGAGGCTGTAAGGCTGTATAATAATAGTGAGTTAAGAAATTTATCTGGGCCACATCATCATGTTTGTTCTCATGGTCAAAGAATAAAATGCCTGAAATTAAAGCTGCATTGTTCCATTTGGTGTACACATAGCTAGTTGAACCATACAATGAATTAGTCACAGCTTTATTTTTAGACCTTCATTTCAGGTAGTCCTGCAACTATCTGCTCTGGCAAGACAATATATGGCTAGAGAAGTCAAACATCCAAAATTAGTAAGTATTCTACATTTTTAGTGGGAGAGCGCCTTGGAGAGCACTCATGATGTCATACTCTACATAATCCTATCTCTCTTACTGCTCCAGATACCATCTTTGTGACTTCTGTCAGCTCCTGAAATGGAACCAAAAATATGCAATCAGCTACTGTGTAAAAGCAACTCATAACTGGCAGAGGACAGTTAAAGCAGCCTTTACATTATCAATGCACAGAAGAATCCCTTATAAGTCTTCTACAAATGCTCTCTTTTTTTCTCATCCCCTTTCCCTGTAAATACACTTCTGTCTTACAGATCACTTCTGGATGACTGCTATCCTCAGGTTTTCACTGTCTGCTTTTGGGTAACTAGTGAGATTGTCTTTGGATTAGGGTATGCAAAATGCCCTCAATAGTGGCACCTCTGTTACTTATGAAATAAATTCCATTTCTGGCTTCATTCAAAGATTTTCCTGGAAAAATATATTGCCTTCTTACCAGCTCTGGAAAGAAGCAATAAATGATGTGTGCCTTGCCATACCATCTCTGTAAACTTTCCACAACATATAGCAATTTTCACATCCGCAGTTCCAACTATCCATTCTAAAATAAATACATTTTCAGGTAATTCCAAAACCTTTGTTTTCTGCAGTCAGAATTCTTTCTCTGGTAAGACAAGGAAGCACATGCCTAACCAAAATATGTAAGTAGTCCTGCTGCTTTTCCTAAATATCTTTACATGTATAGAAGCTGGTATCTTGGTAACTGGAACTCAAGGGCCAAAATCTCTGCTAGTGTTGTCCTGTAAGGCCATGTCCTTCAATTCAGCTCCACTGATTTATAAGTCCAAACTGTATAATGAAATGTAGCCAACTGGAAAGTAGAATATAAAAGCATCATGGTGTTGTCAGTTTTACAGTAGAAAGGCTTGTAGCTAGCATTTGTTTGGAAAAATAACAAGCCCTGAAGACGTTGGCTAGATTTCCCTAACAAGCCGTCTTATTAATGTCATTCCTCTGTATGGAGAACACTGTGTTAATCCTGGGAGCTTAAACAGAACTAAAATCGTATTAAAATTTTTCATTTGTCAAGGTCTTTTGAATAAAATGAAGGCCATGATGACAAGACCAGCAAGTAGGTATGTGGTCCTCTCTCAACCTGCAGAACCCTACCATACTTCCCTGTTCTTACAAAGCATGAGGACCAAGGATGTGAAACGCCAATTCCTGACTAGCTGTCAAAGAAATTACCTCTACTCTGTCCAGGTGATAGTTTCAAGGAACATTATTTAGAAGTTCAAAACAATAACTGCCTCGAAAGACCTACTGATCTGAAGTCACTTGCTGGCTTGGTCTCTGCTTGTTTCTTTCAGCTGGGGTTTCTGTTTGTTTCCTTTGGCTCCATTTCTTGCTTGTTTGTTTCCCATTGTATAATTTTTTTCTAGCAAAGCTTCAGACTGACTAAAGCTCTGGAACATCCACAGGAAGGTGGAAGGGCAATGCACTGCAACGTCCAGGCGATGTTGGAAGTGCTGTAGAGAACATTATTTTTGCTTGCAGTTCCCTGCAGGTTAGGTACAAACGTATATGGGTTGTCTTGTTCGTAAAATTATTCAGCTTTCACACATTTTCCTATAACACAGGTGACTCCAATGTTTAATATAGCTTTAACGTAAAGAGTAGCATAGCTAGCTAAACAGAGATGAGTACCACTCCAAAACAAAATCTGTTTATATTTATATTTAACAACAGGAGGTGTATCCTCCAGTCTGCCTGGAAAGCGTATATGCTCTATTAAGGGAGGTTTACAAAGACTTTGACAATTCCTATGGTAACCCAGTAGAAAGGCTGTTACCATGGGGACTAGCCAAGCCTATATAAACCTTCTGTCTTCATTAGAGTATCTCTGAGACTGAATACTTTAACAGTTACTGTTCTGGAATAGTTAAAAACAATCTCTGCTTTGGGGAAAGAATTAATTATTTCTTTCTGGTGGAAGTCCAGTTATTTTGTCAGCTTTCAATTAATACTAAACAGCCTGAATACCTGTCATATACCAATAAAATGAATACACTAAAGAGTGATATACACTTTAAAAGTACTCTGATACTACCATTCACAGTATTATAATATACATGCATTACACATTTGAAATTGCACTTAATTTAAGCATAAGGACAGGGCAAACCATACTACTTAAGTTTAAATCAGGAAACTCACATGCACCAAATATCTTCCATCTTTGTGTATGTGTAGTAGGTTATCTTTGAAGGTGGCATTGCTTCCCATTCAGATTGCTTAATTATTCACAAATCCTTCTAATATAATCTATCAAAACAAAACAAAGAAGCATTTCTTTTGAATGTGAATGTTGTGAATGTTTCATGCCTAGTCTCAGCCAAATCTGTTTTTTTTCCTTTCCTTTTTCCTTTCTCCTTTTCGCTTTTTCCCTTTCCCTTTCCTATAAACTTAACAGTTTCTCAGTTATGCAAGCGGACATAAAAGCTTCCTTTCTTCCATAAGTTTTTGGTTTTTCCATAAATTCTACACAAAATGTTTATATATTCACAACTGAAAAATGCCCGAAGGAAAAAACTTCAAACTTCATCTTAGCAATCTCTGAGTCATCATTAATTTTCACACTTCTTTCCTATATATTAATGAGACTAATTTCTCCTTTTTATGCCCTTTTCCTTTGATATAAGAGCCTTTCTTACCACCCTCCCTCCCATAACCTTAGGATATTAATCAACATGTAAAGATGTGCTGTCTAAGCTACAGTATGCAGACCTCAGAGTAAATAAATCAAAAACCCAAACAAATTAAAATCTCTGAGTAATTCTTAAAGTTTACAAGTGTGCCCTTAATTGCCTTTGTCTCCAGTTGCAGTGCCACATTTGCTAATGCAGTACGAGTTCTTGACTTGAGTCTTAGTATCAACTCAATAGACTAAAATGATTTTTCTCTACCTTAAAAAAAAAAAAAAAATTGTCCAGGTGCCCTTTATGATAATATTTGAGGCCTTTCCTAAAGGAAACCTATATTGCACAGCTGTGGTCCCTTTGAAGTTCAGTAAGAGCCCGTTTTCGCTCTATTTAATAATGGAAATTTCTCTTCAGGGTAGGAATTCGGCATTTTTCAGCAAAAAACACGACTAGTTTGTGGTATATATTTCTTACACATTTGCAGATTTAAAACGAGCACAGAATATCACAACAGCTCTCCATTTTGGATAGATAAAGACAAAGATGATGAATCATGCACCTAGCCAGGACCACTGTATCTCTGCCCACTTCATGAGCTGTTGCTAAGAAGCACCCTCCAGTCTGGGATGTTTAGAAAATTAAGGCTTTCACAAATCTATCGATGAGCCCAAATTTTTATCAGCCTACTAAGAGTTGTGCAGACTTAGATTCTTCAAATAAGAGACTGCTTGGACTAATCTATCATTTACGTAGCACATGTGACAAAATGCAAAAAGTTCCATCACACTTCACAGCTTTGCTTTTTTGTAAAGATGCGTTGGTCTCCCACTTGATGTTCAGTGTATGATGAAGACAGAAATTAAAAATTGCTCTGTTGTTTTTCATGTTTATACCTCTTTTTCATGCACTAGTGTGCTCAGAACAGCACCCCACACACACACAGCCCACTTGGAAGATACATATCCTGGCATTTGCTCTCAACTGCTTATTTCCCAGTATGTATTTAGACAATGTGGCCAAAGACAGTATCTGAATGATACACTTGATTCCAAGTAGCACTTGATTACAGATTACAGGGTCTAAAGGCACCTTCTAGCATGGAGTAATCTGATGCAACTCCTGGATCAATCAGACCGCTTTGTATCATAATGATTTTCTTCTTCAGATTAATGCTGAGGTTCAAACACATTATTAGTAAATGCTTCACGTACTCACTTCAAGTCAGTGCAGCAAACAGGAGGATAAAAAGGCTTACCTATTTAATAACTTTCTGATTGTGGATATGCAGTGCTTTTTTGAAAAGAAAAGGTACCTCATTAGGAAAAAATAAATTAAAAAATAAAAAAGAGAAAAATATATAGCATTAACAGCAATGCTAGTATATGTCTTAGTTCTTGTGACGAACCATGCTTTCAGACTAGACTAGTTTTCCAAACTGCAATATGATTAACATCCAATTTTGAGTGAGTGCACTACTGACTGAATCACTTTATGCACACAGGCCGCTAGTTATGTATTCTGTCCTTTACGCTTACTTTTTATTACAGTTGCGCGCACACACTCCGTACGTCAACTGGACACAGGAATGCTTACACCGTTCTGAAAAATCTGGGTCTGACCGTGCTGTGAAACAAGACAGAATACTGCTTCACAGTGCACTGCTGGGCAAGCAGTCTCTGTATTGCGTCGAAGCATTGTCTGTCTGTATCTTCCTGTCACCATACCCTACAACTTCACAAGCATTCAGAGTAAAATGAAATGATACCCAAAAGGCATTGTAACAGAACCCCTATGAATCTGAACAATTAAAGCAATTCTTTTGAGGATGAGCTCTACTAAGATGCAACGTTTTACACAGCTCTTAAGAGACCAGTGTCTGCATGCTGGCATAACATTTCCGTGTTGGACAAAGACTATGCAATGAACTCTTGCTAGGTGCATGAGACAGCATTACTTCCCAAATTCTCAAAGTATTTGCTGAAAATATGTGTGCTTAGTTTAAAGTGTATTTTAGCTTTTCGGCTCTTCCTTTCTACTTAGTTTTCGATGGGGCATAGTTTTCTATGAAGTAGCGATATCTCAGCTCATTCAAATGGTAACATTTAGACACTGACACCACTACCAGCACCCCTCTGAGCAGAGCCCAGCGAATGCTCCCGAATCAGCACTGTACACGCCAGCTGAACAGAATAAGGTCATTTCTCTCCCTTACATCTCTTTCACAGCAAGTAATTGCTCAAAGGAGTAAGCCTCATTCGACGTTCTTGTAGTCAAGAAATCATTGCCAATTATTGCAGTCGTGAATGATCCCTGATCAGACCAGAGAAGGCTCCTTCAGCCAGCCCCACGGCCGTGCACCGAGCTCGGGGTATAGATGTTAGAATCCAAATGGCCTAACAGCATCGGAAAGGGAGAAGACTGGGTGATGAGTGATACTCTCATTCCTTCTGCGTGGTGAGACTTACAGCTCAAGATGATTCAGTTAGGGAGTATGTCAGCAGAGAGTTTTTAATCTTGTTAAAGCAGTCTTCCTTGCTATTGGATACCTACCGGCAGTCTCTAGAGAGATGACTTCTTCCCAGTGCTGCACAGGATCCCACTGCTTGCTGTGCTGGAAGGAATGTGTCAGAACTAATCTTACAATAACAAGTTGCACTAACTGCTGACATGAATCTTGGCACTGACGTAAGCCTGAGTTGTTTAATTAGTATTTATGAAAGATGAAGTGATACCGTTCTTCAAAAAAAATGGTAACATGTCGATAATCTTTTATTTTAAATTGCTATAAAGATTTCAACCAAACTAGGACTACTTGGAAAGGGGAACAGTTATCTACGGTTTAATAAAGCAGAGAAGGGATTTGGAGACCACAGTATTATGCAGAAGTAAATACATACGCTTTGGATTCATGGTATTTCCTAATTAACTTCTCATTAAAAGCAATTTAATGTTGAGAGAAAAATTCAGTTCATCATTATGAATGTGAATCAAAGAAATACAGGACCACCACCAGACTTTCAAAATGTAACATTCTAACATCAGTGTATTCATTGACCACATTGGCAGAATGGGGATCAGTACCTAATAACACCCTAATTAAAAAAGAAGCACTTCCATGTTTCATAGACCACTATTCAAAATGCAGAACTTCATTTTCATAGGCAGCAGAAACTAACAAAAATATATTTAGTTAATCTTTGGTAGATTTCTTGAAATTGGTAATTAATGCTAAATTCTTATAGATGAATAATAACACATTATACACAGACACGGCATATTCTTCCATCTTCAAAGAAAAAAAACCCATTTAAAAAATTGTTATTAAAAGACCCCTGGGGACATTTTCAGGTGTTTTTCTACTGCAATAGCATTAGCTCATGAAAAATTCTGCTCATAGCTTTAAGAATGTTTAATTTCCCACAGTCAGATTGCTTTCTTCCATTGAAAATCCCAAGGGAAGTGGTTTGAATAAAGGGATACTCAGCAACATTCCTCTTCTGCTGCATTTTTTAAGCTGATTTGTGCATATCTCTAGGGGATGGCCGGGGACACAGGGCTATCCACAGGAGTGGGAAAACGTTTGAGCATTAGTATTTAGCACAGTGATGTTCCATATTAGCTTTTTAATGAATCTACATCGGGAATGATGCAGACAGCTCCCAAGTGTTGTACTTGCTCTTCCTCCAAGCTCCTTGGTGTTTTTGTACAAAGTTGTTGGAGGCCTCACAGAAAGAGTGTGATACTATGAAGGTAAGTGAGCTTTCCACATCTCCCTTTTTTCTTCTGTACAGAAAAGGAAAATCTGTGTTTGTCAGGTACCTTCCTCATGTCTCCATTACCTGGACCAATCTCAGTTTTCCATTCAAACTTCTTACCTCTCACTTATTACTAACCTCCTTCCCAACAGTCACCATTCTTCACACATATGGTGCAATTTAATCACATGTTGAATTTTGTCTCTGCATATAAAGACTTTAAAATCACTAAAAGATAGTCTTTGATGTAATATCTGTCTACAACAAATAATATGTACATTTTACGAAATTTTATCCTAACTGCTTATCACAGTGTAAGGATCACATCTTACCTCTCCCTGAAATCCCACCTGCCTGAAAGACTCTTTTTTCCCCATCACTATTTTTCAGTGAAAGTCATTGTCTGCTCTCCACCTTCCCTAGGTGGTCTGGGAACCACCATGTTCTCATGATTCATTTATTCTCCATGTTTCAGCCAAAATCCTTGACTTTCATATACTGCCTCACACTTACATCCATTCTGTTCACTTAATACATTTAGCCTCTCCATGTTAGCCCCCAACCTACTCACCCAGTCAAGCACAGCCCATTTTCATTTTTATCAATGACTTCCAAACATCTCACAGTCATACACATGTATACATACAGATACATTTCTTAGATGTGACAGAAAGGAGAAGACTTCATGCATGGAAGCACAATACCATACAAAGTTGAATACAGCCTCTTTATCTCACCTGAGATCTACTTGCACCTGAAGTAATATTCAGGTATGAAGAACATCCCTCTGGCTATGGAAAGAACACCAAAGCACCTACATCACAATAGTGATGTGACACTCTTCTCTGCTCCTCACTGTGAAGCAGGGCCAGCACTAGACATATCCCATCTAGATTTTTATCGCCCAAAAGGAAGACGATGTTTAAGATGGATGCACAAGGAAAAAGCCTAGTTCTTACTGATCAGTGAAAGAAAACTATTGGGTGCAGCAGCATCAGTACACCTAGAAAGAAAGCGAACTGCTACATGTATTTCTGCCCTGTGCTACTTCAGACACTCCCTCCACTCAGATTCACAGAAGGTAAAAATCTACCAGAACCTGGAAATTAAATCATTTTCTGGCATCTCAGGATTTTAGCTGCAACTTCTTGACCAATCCCAAATGATGCAGGAAGGCCTGTAGAGAGAAAAAGCAATGGACCTGTCCCTTCTAGCTGTGGGGTTAGGAACCCATTTCACCTATCTTACAGCCTTCCACACCAAAACTCAGAGCATCAAGAGCCTCTCAAAGTCCTCCCGGGTCGGTACAGCTTTATGCCACCCCCAAACAGGCGGGTGGTTGTCAGGCACAATCTGGCCTGGACTGTTTTTCATTGTATAAAGTTGCTATGGTATCACCAATTAAAAATTCTAAAAAATAATCTGCATCTGTACAGCATGCTAAAATAACCTACCAAATGACACGTCCTTTCGTAGAAAGCGATTCTACTAATTGCTGAGGGGCAGATTCCTCCACTCTTCCTCTCGCTGAACAGTGCCTTCAAGCTGCAAATACTCCCACTGCTTTCAGCGTTTGCCAAGCTGAAGTTTTCCACAGAAACCATGAGTCAGGCTCCAAAAATCAGGAGACAGGCTTAAAAAATCATGAAATCATGAGATTTAACTACAGCAGGTGAGGTATCTTGCCTTGATGATTGGATTTGGCAGAGCAGACATTCAGCATAAGAGTCAACCTCACAGCTAAAAAGCAGGTGATCAGCAGCTTCAGCAGAGAGTGATCCCAGGCAAGTCTGAAAATATGTGGTCTATCACTTCAAAAGCTTTCTGTTAGTGTCTAGCAGAAGGAAAGGAGATCCTAGTTTACCTGATAATTTTCTTCCCTCCCCATTTTTATCCTGCTCATTTAATATTTTTTCTTTCTTTTTTCTTTCCCTCCACCTTGATTTCCATATGCATTTCAATAGATTGGTCGTTGCAACAAGATGAAACTCAAGGCTGAGATACCAAGATGGTTCTGGTAGCCAGGGGTCTGACGAAGCTATGGATGGCAGTGCTAACCTGTGAAGCCTACTGGCAATGAAGGTTTTGGTGACCAGAAGTCACCAGAGCCTGGCATGCAGCATATAGCTGAGCAAGGCAAGGGGGTCTGATTTCTCAAAGCCTTGTTTTCCCCTCACTCACCCACTGGCTTAACATCAGGGACTCGAAATCAACTGAGTTAAAAACTGAACTTCACTCAAGTTCTGAGATGACAAACTAACGATTTGCTTTCCCTCTTTGGCCTCACAAGCTGCTCCTTTGCAGTCGAAAACTCAAGCTCATGTTTCCAAGCTGAGCACCTCATGCAGCTGAGGTGGCTCTGGGGACACCAACAGGACTTACAGGCCCTGTCTGGCCTCCATTGGGCTTCCCTCAATGGTTAGGGGGACTCCATGGTATCTACAGGCCATTGCTGCAGCCCAAGCTATGTCATCGCTTAAGCTTGTCTTTAGCTGTCCCTGACCCTGATCTGGTCCTAGGCTGACTAGACCTGACTTGTTGCCCTGGTTTTACCCATTGATTACTGGACTCTTGGCAGAACCTGCCATGGTCACCAAACTGCCTTGCTTTGGACTGTCCATCCTCAGGGACATCACTGTTCCTCCTCAGTGAGGTCAATTGTCCCTCTTCAGTCATGTCACTGTTCCTGCCTCTGTGCTGCCTGACTCCAGGCCAACAGCATGACAGAAAGGCTTGTGCCATAACTTGTTGCAATCTGAAATTAACCCCAGCTCAGCCACCTGTCAAGAGTCCAAAGACAGCTCTGCAGCAGCCATGGATAGCAGAGCTGAGGACCATCACTTTGACGACAGGCACAAACATGGGTATGAGTATTATGTCCTGAACTCCCCTATGTGAAGCAGAAGAAGCAGAGGAGGGATTTAGACCTGGTAAGACCTGATGCAACTGGGTCCCTCACACACTGAAATTCTGAAGTGAGCCCAGAGAAGGGCAACAAAGTTGGTGAGGGTGTGGAGAAAAAGTTTTATAAGGAGCAGCTGAGGGAACTGAGGTTGTTGAACTGGAGAAAAGGAAACTGAGGGAAGACCTTATCGCTCTCTACAACTACCTGAAAGAGGGTCGTAGCAAGGTGGGGGTTGGACTCTTCTCCCACGTAACAAGCAATAGGACAAGAGGAAACAGCCTCAAGTTGCACCAGGGGAGGTTTAGATTAGATATTAGGAAAAGTTTCTTTACTGAAAAATTTATCAACCGTTGGAACAGGCTGCTCAGGCAAGTGGTTGACCCACCATCCCTGAATGTATTTTAAAGACAGGTAGACATGGTGCTTACAGACATGGTTTAGTGGTGGGTTTGGAAGTGTTAGGCTGATCGTTGGACTCAATCTTAAAGGTCCCTTCCAACCTAGACAATTCTATGATTCTATGATAAGAACTTGCCTTCACTTACTTGCTCCCACTGTAATGAGCCTTTTCACCCCCATATGTGTTACCAGCAATCTCTTACACATTCCACCAGAACAGTGAGCTAGAAGGTCACAGAATCACAGAATTATATGGGGTTGGAAGGGACCTCTGGAGATCAGCTAGTCCAACCCCCTGCCAAAGCAGGTCCTCCTAGAGCAGGTTGCACAGGAACTTGTCCAGGTGGGTTTCAAACATCTCCAGAGGTCATAGTGTACAGAAAGTGAATGAGACAGAATCACAGAATCTTAGTGGTTGGAAGGGACCTTTGAGATCATCAAGTCCAACCACATTAAAAAACAAAAAAACAAAAACCCAACAAAAACCACACACACAAAAACAAACAAACAAACAAAAAAGCCACCCACCAACTAAACCCCACACCCACAACCCCACGCACAACACCCCACCACAAACCAATAATCTTGGCCACTAGAGCATGCCCTGAAGAGCCACGTCTACACGTTTCTTAAATACCTCCAGGGATGTTGACTCCACCACCTCCCTGGGCAGGCTGTTCCAGTGCCTGACCACTCTTTCAGTAAAGTAATTCTTCCTAATATCTAATCTAAACCTCCCCTGCCGCAGCTTCATACCATTTCCTCTGGTCCTGGATCTCAGCTCATTCCCTCTTTAACTCAAAGCTTTCATCTTCCCCACACAGAAAGAGCCTGAAAGTTCCATAGCATCAGTTTGTCAGTGAGGGACAATTTAGCTTCAAGAAATAATCAGCACTGATTAATGTCATGAAGTTTGAAAGCAAAACCCAGAAACAAGTTTTATCACAAGTTTTATTAGGTGGAAGGGATTAAAGACAAAAGCACTTATATATGCTCATGTTATAAGTTTTCTATCTATCAGTTTGACCAATTAAATTCCCTTTTTATGTCATGGTTTATAGACTTGACTCACAAACATGATAATAGTAGCATTTACATAAGAGAGCACACAAGTCCAATGGGCACCTGAATTCTGGCATGAAAAACATGAATATGTAAAGTCACAAGATCAAAAAGATATTGCTAAGTATGATGAAAAAGAAAGACTCTGGTCATTTAAAAAATAATATATTTGGGGTTTTTTAAAACTTGTGTTGAGAAGAGCTAAGTTAATAACTGTCTGTCTGGGTGCTGCAAGTGGGAACATGTCTAGATGCTATAAATTTAGAGATGAATAATCTTTCTTTATAACAAGTATAAGAAAAGTACAGAAAAGATGCTCCATCTTAAGAAAAGTCCATATAAGCGGAATCAGCTTCCCTATGAGGAAATTACTGCAAGCTGCAAAAATAGAAATAAAATCTCTGACGAATAGCTGGTGTATGAATTCCTGTTACAGTTTATTTATGCAGACAATATAGTGTCTGGGATGAAACAGCTCTGTTGGCAGAACAAGCATGAGCCACTGTATGTGGGCTCTCAGAGCACTGCATGGGAGTGTTTACTTCAGCTCTCCTGGAGCCATGCAGAAGTGACGTTATCATGCTAGAGCCTGAAATAGGCAGTGAAATCGCCAGCACCGACAGAAAGCTGAGCGTGTGGCTGAAATCTTCGTCATCTGACCAAAAAAATAAAAATACCTAAACAAACTAAGGGAGAAAAGTATTTGAAACCTCTTCCTGGGCAGATCTCACTGAATTCAAAGAGGGGCTACTGGACTCAGTCATTCCCACTTTGCCACTGTGATTGCTTGCCTGTAGCATTTTCTGCAGGACAGGGCAAACCACACCTATTTTCCTTTTCATGTGTGTATGTTTATATTGCCTCGTTCTTCTAAATAGCAGTTCAAAATGTATTGAATATTGTCAAAAATTCCAGTGTTCCCCAGTAAGAACAAAATACTCTGAGACAAAAAAAAGTATGGATTTTATACAAAAGTTATAAAGAACTTATTTTTCTGAAGGATGAGCCTAGAATTAAAATGCTTTGATTAAATATGACCAGTTTCAGGTCTGGAAGATGTGCTGATCCATTCTGTCAAAAGCTACCATTATCAGGCCTTTTGCTAGCCCTATTGCTCACTACAGCTACAAATGAAAAAGAGGAGAAAGTGTATGTACACAACCACTAGTGAAGCTGTGGTACACCACAGTGAAAGAGCAAACCCTGGGGGAGGCCGTCAGCACACCATGCTCTGCTTGCTGTGTGTCACCCATCTGTAGTACCATCCCACTGGTGGGTGGAGATGAGCCCTTCTGGCCTGCCCGGTGTCACATTATCCCACTGATCTCTGCAGGCTCTCACTGCACTTGTGGACAGGCTCACAGTGCATGTAGCACAAGACAAATTTCGGAACAGCAGGGACCACAGCTCACAAGAGACTGAGCAAAGAGGAGCAGTAAAGAGGGACACAGCACTGTCCCTCCACCAGAGGAATCCCCCATGAGTAATCACATAACTCTTAGAAACCAGCGGATCAGTGGACAGGGACAAGGACCAGACTCCAACTCATAGCCCAGCTCTTTGGTCCTCCACCCCCTGAAGTAAATGAGAGAAAATCCATTGGCTTCAGGAAAAGAGCATCATACCCTACCAACAGGAATCACACATAGGTGTTTTCTCAGACAATAAGTTTCTGCAAAATCACAATTTTCTTTCACCCTCAGCATTCAGCTGTTGGAATATTTTTCCGTGTTTGTCCCAGTAACATACTTCTGAAGTACCTCATGCAGACCCTGCGTATGGCCAAAGAGCAGCAACCCCTGGGCCTCTAAAGCCTCCTGGCATATCCAGAGATGGGTTCAGCAGTGAAGCAGCTGAAGGAAGGGAGCTGTATAAGCTACTTAAGTCTTTAAAGTTCACCGAAATGAAGTTTCGTTCCCTTCCACTCAAGTCAGTTGGAGTCTTCCCATTGATTGCATAACAATAGGACTGGCCTTTGGGGGTTGGTTTGGGGGGGATTTTTTTTTGGTACCCATAATGTCAAGCAGCGATTATTATTATTTTATCAGTTTTGAATTTCAGATTTTGCCCCTCTTCTCTCATCTGGGATTCTAGAGCATTCAGCAATTTATTATTTCTATTAAATACTCAGAACAATTACATCAGAATGTATGTTGCAACCCTAGCAAAGATATTAAAGGGGATGGGGTGGGGGTGGGGGGGGACAGACACGACACAACATGCCATTATACATGGACAACTTCTTCCACAATAGAAAAAAAAGTTTATATATTTGACCCTACAAAAGATATTAATACACCCCAAAAATGTTAGTTAAGATGTGTTCTAAAGGGCAGATGACTAAAATGAGTGCACCTGAGAAGAGCGAATTGCACCCACTCATGTAATTACTATTATGATAAAATCACCACTACATAGAAAATGGTCAAAAATTCATGTGCTGTGTTGAGGAGGAAGGGAGGAGAGAAGAAGGTATGCAATAAATAGCCTCATGCAGAACACAGGGGTTTTTGCCTCCAGACACTACCAGGCAAAAAAAAAAAAAGGTATGCAAGTGGAGGTGTCTACATTTTCTGTGAAAAAACAACCAAAACCACAACCAAACAGCATGAGGAGGAATAATTTCTCACAATTACAAATTCTAATATTTTATGGTCCTATGTTGGTAACTTTGAGTTCTCTGTGCACTGTTTTTGCATTATGTGATTCTCTGAGTTTTTTCCCTATGTGCAGTGAATATTATTAAGAGTCTGATTTGACTTTGTAGTCCAGTTTAAAACTGAAGGGAATCTTTCCTGGGAAAAAAATAGGAATTATTCTCACCTTTAATTTCTACATCCTTATAAAAGGCTGAAAAAAATGCTATACTTTTACTCCATGGCAGGAAAATCTAAGTTAGTGTGTTCTCATCAAATCTATACATATTTTAAAACAGTAAGGGAAGAAACTCTGTGAGTCTAGATATTATGTACATGCTGAAACAGATGTCAGTAACTGTTGTAAAAGCATCTTTCTACGTCTTAGAGATCCAAAACAGAAATACTTGTTGGAGACTGAGAGATCTTTATAGTATCTATAGCAGCAGTAAAAGCAATGGCAGCTGATAGCACCAGCCAGAGCAGATAGAGTGGATGAATGCGCAGTGTCAGTGAATGTTAAATAATAACTCACAGTAATTTCACAGAATCTTCATGGTTGGAAGGGGCCTTTGAGATCATCAAGTGCAACCATAAACACAAACACACACACAAAAAAAAAAAAAACCTCCCAAAACCTCCCCACAAAACGAATCACCCAACACAACAATCTTGGACACTAAAGCACGCCCTCAAGTGCCACGTCTACATGTTTCTTAAATACCTCCAGGGTTGGTGACTCCTCCTGGGCAGGTCATTCCAGCACCTGACCACCCTCAGTAAAAGAATTCTTCCTAATATCTAATCTAAACCTCCCATGCTGCAACTTCAGACCATTTCCTCTGGTCCTGTCATTATTCACTTGGGAGAAGAGGACAGCACCCACATCTCTACAACCTCCTTTCAGGCAGTTGTAGAAGGCAATGAGTTCTCCCCTCAGCCTCCACTTCTCCAAACTAAACATGCCCAGTTCCATCAGCCTCTCCTCATGTGACTTGTTCTCTAGACCTCTCATGAGCTTGGTAGCTCTCCTCTGGACATGCTCCAGCCCTTAAATGCCCTTCTTGTAGTGAGGGGCCCAGAACTGAACACAGTATTCAAGGTGAGGCCTCATCAGTGCAGAATACAGAAGCACAATCACTTCTCTGCTCCTGATGGCCATGCTATTCCTGATACAAGACAAGATGCTGTTGGCCTTGGCCACCTGGGCACACTGCTGGCTCATGTTAAGCCACCTGTTCACCAACACCCCCAGGTCCTTTTCTTCTAGGCATCTTTCCAGCCACTCTTCCTCAAGCCTGTAGCATTTTTCTAATTTACAATAAATTAGATGCAACTGCAGTCCAAAGCATATATGAAGGAAATAGAAAGATTGCTTCTCAATGCATCCTTGACATATTGAACCACAAAATAAAATAAAAGTACTATTGTCTTACTTTCATCCATATACATTTAATTATGTGCATACAAATAGATTTCAGTTTTAAGATACTGGGCTTATTTCAGGATATGATGTGAAGATCCTTTTCAGGCACTTGACTATCATTTTTGTTTCTCCAAGTGTTCCTATTGAACTCTATCACTATTAAAACTTCTTAAGGAGTTTTTAAAAATTCCTGAGTTTATATATTCGCGAAGCCTGGGATTTTGAATATATCCATTTTTGAGGCTTTTAATCATGTAGTTATTATCTGAATACATTTAGTCACTCTGCATTAAAAAAAAATCTTTTCTGTGTTAATTTAAATATATATCAATGATTCAACTTCAGCTGAATCTTCAGTGCTGCATTTCCTCTGTATCTTTCATGACATTACAGATGTGTAGTCTCAACTTGTTTGTTTGCTTATTCTTAACAATTTCTAGTAACAGAAGAGGATGTATCATAATGAGTACATGAAGTGCTGTATCTAGCACAAGCTATAGCTTTTCAAAATTTAAGTACAATATTTCCTCAGGCATCCCTTGGTAAAATACATTAGTATTAATACCAAAACCTTTAGACAAGAAGGCCTAGATTGATGCCTTTTTCCTACTATGCTTACTGTTAAGAGCCTGATTCATTTCCAAATGGCTTATCCCTAGCTAGTTTTACGAAGGTTATTGTTGTAGTCCATATCACTCATTTCTTCTAACACAGATGACACAGATGATGTTCTGAATGCTGTAATTTAAACATCACCCTGGTCTTCCTTAAACCAGGATACAGGCAGATGGTCTTCATCCCTGATGTGATTGCAAGCAAGCACAGCCGTGGTGGCACTATCTATATTAGACAACCTCAGATGACAAGGTGGCAGTCCTTTGTGGATATTGCTTGCTCTTATCTTCCTGCTATGGTACAACTGCAGCTGATAGCTGTAGGTAGACATTTGACAGGACCAGTGAGACCAGTGAGGTGGGTCTCAACTGGCAAGAGATGTAATGACAAAGATAAGCTTTTGCATAAAAAACTTTTTGGAAGCCCATCCAGGGAGGGTTTCAGCTACTTTAGAGAATTTCAGCATAATAAAAGACCCCACAGAGTAAGAATGTCAGCATGCCCTTTGCTAACAAAAGAGCACCCACTGGGATAGCTAACACTGCTCCTACTACCTGCCCCTGCCCAATACAGACTGTGAATGGGCTAGGACTGTGCATTCACCCATCCAAGTTGTACATAGTCTCTGACATAAGAGGTTTGAAATTGGTAGTATTGCTGAAATAGAATGTATCTCCCTACCTGTGGCAGCACCAAGTCACTGGTCTGATCCAGCAGAGGCTGGATGTTTCATGGTGCCGCAAAAGCACTGCAATGATGTGTTAAAAACATTCGGAAACTGGAGAAATGTAAAAGTCTTCAAGACTTATGGGGAACAAGTAAAGGACAGGCTTCTTCACTTCGGAAATAGCTCCAAATAGGAAACCTCAAAAGTTGTAGAGCATTTGTAATACATGATATAATTGACAGCTGGTGCAGTACTATATGCACTTTTACAGATTCCTCTAGTATTCCTCATACAGCAAAATCATAATGGCAAGAAAACACTGGTTTTCTCACTGTTGATCCTTCCCACGGTCCCAAAATACAGACATTTTTCTTCTTGGAAACACAGGGTTATTCCTAAAAGCTGAGATTGTGCTGCTGTGAGCTGCCACATGGGCTGGATAGGAAGCAAATCAACACCTGGCCCAGGGGTTGTTCCATCTTTTATTTTTAGATGACAGTGTAGTAAGAAGGATAAATGGTGAAAAGCTGTAGGATGTAGCCAGGAGCTAAGGCCACACAGGCTGGAACAGTGAGGTTGTACAGAGCAGTTGTGAAATGAAAGTGTCCCTTGGAGAGGTAATTTTAAGCACTGATCTTACATAACAGACAGAAAGAGAGTAGGTGGTGTAGTCAGATAAGAGAAGAATCTAGTCACAAATAAAAAAAAAAAAAAAAAAAAAGTCCTTCTTTTTTATGTTTTAGGTATAGCAATCAAGACAAATCAGAATAATTTGGAAACGATACTAGTTACCCACCGTGAAAGGAGCAGAACATCTTTTTAAGGGGTGTAAGGAAGTCTTAGAAGGATCTGAGAGAGTTTGTCTGTTCTATTGCAGAGGCCCAAACCCCCGGGGACTTATAGTATAAATTAAAATAGGGATGACCTTGTATACCCTTTGTGAATGTCCCACGCTTTCCTGCTAGCTGCATGTCCTACAAGATCCCTTGTGATCAATACTATGTTCGTTCCATTCATTTAGACTTTCGCAAAGTCCATTTCAAGTCAGTTGAAATCGGAGGTGTCCACGTAAAGGGGTATAAACTCTAGAAGCTTAGATATGAGTGTAGATTAGCTATGGGCAACAATTCTGAGAACTAAAAAAGGGAGCACTGCATCACCGGATGAGCTCTGAATGGAACAAAAGGATTAGCTTAAACACACGCTCAAAATAGAAAATAATTTTAGAAATGTTGTTCGAAGAGGAGGCTTTTTTTTCTCAGAAATGATCAGCAAAGGAAAAACTACAGCAAAGCAACTTCTCTTCCATTGAGCTTTCAGGGTTTAATTCTCTTTCACTGCAAATTCTACAAACTAATTTAAGTATCTCAAACAATGAACTGGATGATTCGATATTGTCAGTTACCACAAGCTTTGTGAATGCTGCCTTTTTTGTTGGAGAGCTTGCCAATTTACCTGACATTCACACACTGCCTAGCAGCCTGCCTGCCCTTCTCTTAAGTTTTTGGGGAAAGTTTAGAATTTGGAATAGTGAAAGCGTAGTTTAACTGTGTGTATACTTTTTCCTTTTTAGAAGGCATGTTGCAATCAAGACTGTAAAGGTCACATCCACTCCTTTTTTTGTTAGTGCTGCTGATTTGGGCAAAGAAGACAGTCATGTTTGTGGGGCAAATTACAGTCTGATGCAATACAGAATGCAGCAGTTCAGAGCCCAAGATCAAAAAGGTTGCCCAGTGGGAGACTGGACTGACCATACTTCTCCTATAGCATGTTGCTTCCCGGTACGTCTGTTTCAGGAAATGTCCCAGGCATATGCAACTAGGCAGGGCTTACTGGAGCTACTGTAATTATCCAAAGCATTTATGGAACACCAGTCACTTGCTGCCAAAATTATGTGCTGAACTCAACATCTGTTCATAGTTCCTATAACAGAGGTTAGGGAGTAAGGTTTAATAAATGAACAAAGGTCTCTGTCTCTCTCTACCCATTTTACCCCATTGCCTGTCTCCAGGAGATGTACACTTTAATCAAGCTCACTAAATTCCACAAGAATATACCTTGCAGTAGATGTAAATGTTTGTTACCAGCACCTTATCTGAATGCTTGTTACTCAAGTGTCTGAAAGTTGTCAGTCTTTAGAAAGACGAGAGCACTAGTTATTTTCAGCACTTCAGTACAACATTTTTGATAGCTTTTAAGATGAGAGTGGATTTTAACGGATTAATGGGGGAAGCCAATTGTATTGCAAAAGCCCAGAGTGTGTAGGACCAATGCTAAATCATTAGAGACTAGGCTTCACACTTCCTGAACACCAATCAGTTTTTAAAAAATCTCTCAAGTTTGGCATTGCACTGCAGTCTTTATTTGTAACTGCTCTCTTAACTTAGTTCAGTTCTAAAGGATGTCTGAGAAGAAACACGCTAGGACCCATTCAAATATGTTAGTTCAGAGAACTCTCAGAACTAGGGAAATAAATCCATCCTTTCCATTTTTCTAAGCAAAACTCAGTCCATCATCACATCTGGTCTAGATACAATTTCCTCATTTGCTTTTATTCTTTGTAGCAGTAGGAAAGATTTTAAAGCTGAGCCATTTGCAGTGATAACCCATTCAATTACTTTCTGGTGAAGCGGTTGAGAAAATCTTCCTTTGGAAGAACTAGTGACAGTGTGTACATATTCCAAATCATAATGCATGCACCAACAAGTTTCTGGGTTTAAAAATGACTTCCTTTACTTGTGCGTAGCACAAATTAAGTCAGTGGGGTTTCAAATGAAATAAAACTTGGCACTTCTTCTCAAAAAGCCATATTTTGTTTTGCTAGATCTGCATAACTCAAAATTGCCTAAGTGAAAGTTTCTTGCACATAAGAGAGATGAATTTAGCTCAAGAAAGAAATTCTGTCTTTATTTAAAATCCCCAAGGCAAACAGGTGTTAGTCTTTGCAGAATTTGGCCCTCTGGGTCCTTTTATTCTACCCTTATGTTTATGTTCTCTCGGAAACAATTGGGGAATTTCACCATCCACTCAGAAATAAAGTATGATCTGTCACTCTGAGACCAAGGCATGGATCTTCCAGCTCTGCACAATGCCAGTCCTGATCAATGAAAGAAACAGAACAAATGCAATGCTAAAAAGACAGTAGAGAGTGCCATATTCTCTTATTCAAATTTTTCAGTTTTGCCTAAGATATGAAGAAAAACATGGAAGTATTGCAAATTTATTTTTCTTAATCACTGTTCAAGTATGCCCAGAAGAAAAGCAATTGGAATTAAACATCCTATGCCTTTATCATCCTGAGGTTGCTATTTCTTGATCTCTGACATCTCAGGCAAGAGCCATTAATGCCTGCGATCACATCTTCTATTCTAGAAGTTGCAAAATAAACATTTTTATTTGCATTTACCTTAATATGATGAGTTAAGTACATTTCTTATTCAAGCATATGGAATATAAGTTAAGTTGTATTACACAGGTATCCCAACTTTCCAGCAGACCTGTCACAGTATTTAAAGCATAATAGTGTGGGACTTTTAAAAATTATTATCTTTCTTTTGAAAGACCCAAGCAGAGATATTACTTCCAGACCACAGGAGTCTGAAGTGTCTTCTGGTGGACAGCAGAAACCACAGAGGGTCTCTGGCTGTCTCTGTGAAAATACTGTGGAGAGCAGATGCTCAAACTCAAGGCTTCCCAGGGAGTTTGTCACAGCCACCAATTATTGTATTTGAAGAAGTGGGACAAAAATAAATCTTATTTCTTTTCTGACCTTAATTTCAAGGTGAAAGTAAAAGGATGTATGGTCTAAATGTATAGCTAAAAACTCCCAAAACAGGAACAACAAAAAACATTTACCTCCTTTTCATTACTACAACATTAATGCATCATGTAGATAAGAAGAAAGAGAAGATATCCTTTGGGGATATTTCATTTTCATTGTGAATTCAAGGGAATACACTCCAAGTGTCCTCCTCAAATGCAATGGCATGGGGTGGGATCTGGTGGTAGCTGATGGACCAATGAATTGACTCTCTTACTGCCAGTGCCCAGCAGGAGACAACGTTGCAGTGTTAACAAATCATCCTGAATAACAGTGAGCTCTGCTATTCTCTGATGTTCAGTAAAGCACATAAACTATATTTTTAAGTCTTTGGAAATGGCTGAAGCATAAACAGCTTTAAGGTAGGCTTTCTGCTGAGCTGTGCTAGTTTACCTCTCCTACTGTAGATCTGAGGAAATTACTTCAGTCTTTTGGCACTGCAGGAATTTTGAAGAATTATTTTTGCAAACTTGGTTTCTGTGGGTGCTCTCATGTGCCTGATATCATAAGGTAACACCATACTAAAGGAAGGATTTCAAAGATATTTTTAGACTAATTTTTTAGAAGAGACTGCTTTATAGATAATTTCATCAGTTTGAACACACGTATAGGGATGTGACAGATATCCACACACATAGACTGTATAGAGAGTAAGAGAGGCAAATACATGGGCACTTTCTTCTAGAAATGGCTCTGTAGTAGCTGTATTGTTTGCAACATGCCAAGTTCAGGAGAAAATAGTCCAATGGCGATACCAGTCATTGGTTAGGAAATCAGCTATACCAAAGACAAAACAGTCATTCCCTAGTATTCTAAGAGCTTTCAACAGAAGGATCTACCTGCTCTCCACATTCAGGCTTCCATAACCATTTGTGTAACAAGACAAGGATTTGGCCCTATGTCTTCATAATTTTTATGAATCCAGTATTTTCTCATATATTGATCTACACATGAGAAAGATCATAAAGAGCAGTTAACACAACATCTTGTTCTCAGCTGTTCCCCTCTGTCATTCCCCTCAATCTGGTGCTATAATATTGACACTACATCTACAGCTTAAGAGAGATGAATGAAAAAAGTCAGTGGGCAGCTCTGAAATGTTTATTTTACACATGTTGTTTTACCTTGTTTGGGAGGCTTTTCTGTTTGAAACAAAAGGGGAAAGGAGAGAAATACTATGAAGCCGAGACAAGTTTACGGATTGGAAAAGAGGTGTCTGGGGCAGTGATTTATGCCTAAATATGCCTGGAGTCAGTGGTTACCCTACTTTCTGTAAACACCTTGCAGATTCCAACCACAAAGCCAGCAGTTGTGTGTACAGGGCAAGAGGGAGGGAAGAGATGGTAGGAGAATCTACTTAAGCCTCTTCTAAATGGAGAGGCAGAAATGCCTGTCCCCTATACATAAGAGGTCTGAGCACAGCTCTGTGTGCTGCTGCTATCCTCTTATCAAAGAGCTGAAAAACAGAAACTGCTAAGAAAACTGCAAAGGCTGGCTTAGAGTAGTAGCAGAGCAAGAAGAAGGGAAATGGTAAGTAGCCAGTGCAGGGCAAGAGCAGCTCTAGCTGAAAGATCACTGGCAGCTTCAACTAGGCCACCTTAGCCAAAAGAAGACTCTGCGTCTGACACTTGTCCGTCCCAAACAGAAAATGAAATCCTCACAGAGAGGGTGGGAAGCCACCAGGTGTATCAGCAATGTTAGTAAAAAAGCATCAGTGTGAACAATTGGACTTCAGGAAAAAAGTAGTTTGACACTGCATGTTACCCCATCAATCTACCCTCCTAGTTATTTCCTTTTTTCTTTGATGAATTGTTGTTAAATCAATTGAATCACATATGTCAGAGGAAAACTAGCTCACTGAACAACAGAAACTTTAATTTCATTTTCTATGGGGATTTTTTAGTTGGTGGAATGTGGACAGAAGATCAAGCTGGTATTCTTTAGTATTTCCTTGAATATAAACCCAGTCCTTATTGTGGCAAATCAAGTCCTATCAGAAAGGTTATAACTAAATGACGCAAAGCTGCAAGGAGGACAAAGTTACCTGCACATTTTTTCTCCTTTTTGCCCCAGTACAAAGCAGAATAAAGCCATATCCCTACTCATCCTTCTCTGAAGTCCAGCTCAGAACACCAGATAAACTCCACTATATTTCAGATTTTGATATAGAATAGTTATAAAATCAAAAATATGTTTAGAGAGCAAGACCTGTCAAGGGAAATGCTTTCATCCATCATCCAGAGTCTTCTTTCCCATGATTGAGTATGTCTGTAATAAGACCCTGGCTGCGGAAGAGGGACGCTGCTGCAGCTATTCTTAGAGACCAGCCAACAGGACTAACAGGCTTGTATGTCATTCCACATGGCTCAGGCAGAGTTTGGATGCTGAGCTTATCAGTTCTGACAGAGACTCTATGATCTGTGTCAATGTGAGGAGCATGCTGCCTGCATCTGAAGGCAAAGCAAAAGGAAAATGCAATGATGGTTAACTGCTGTTCACAGTTAAGCTGAAGTCACAGACACTACGCTTTAGCTTCAAGTAGAAGAACCCAGTCATAGTAGGAAACAGCAAAGCTGGTGTCTACAGAAAGCTGTTCAAATTCCAGGGCACCTTGCTTTCTTAGCTAAGGTACTTTGTGTTTTAAGGAAAAAGCAGGCAATAAACAACTCCAAGACTGTGCTTAAAACACATGGTTGTTGTTGTTATTAGGGCTATCCCAAGACCGACCTTGAGAGTTCCCCATTGCATTGTATTAAAACAACGATGTAATCTCCAGCAGAAGCAGCTACAGAGCCTCTGGCTAAATAACAAACAGTTAGTATTTCTGGATGACTACTTGCTACCTAATAAAAATGTCAGCATACTGGATATTTATTTGCTGAGCAAATCACTGTCATAAAGGGTTACTCGATCCAGTTATAAGTTCTAGCACAGAGTGAAAACAAATATCACCCAACCAAACAAATTGACACCCAAGTGATTGTAGTGACTTTGCAGCTACTCAGGTTTTATATTTGCTGAAAAAGCATTAATATTTCACCTTCCCTTGTCCTGAATGATCTGTGACAGAAAATTTGGGAAACGGATTCACACTTAGAGAACAGAATGTAACAACTCTTGATGGCAAGCATGACCCATGCATCTTGCAAACTCTACAGTGAAAACAAATTGTCTTGACGTAGGTGTACTTTTCAAATCAATAGGACAACATACTAGTAAGATGGAAAGATGGAACGGAATGAGATTTATCTATATTAAGCTGACCAATGGTGCACTGAACAGTGGGACATCCTCCATTGAAGGCAAATTGGAGAACACTTGCATAGGCAACCATGAGTAAAGCTATGCAGAAACTGTTGATGTTTGGCCATGCATTTCATGTGAGAGTTACACAGACCAATAGCTGATGCTGAGACTGCTTCAAGTACTTCTTTATTTATAAATAAGATTGCTTTTTTTTTTTTTTAAATGAAGACAATTAGGGCTTTCTTCATAGATGTTAAGATAGCTACTTGTTAAACTCATCTGGGCTAACTGCTGTGAGAAGTAGTATTATCCTCTACATTGAGTCTCCATCAGGCCTCAGGCTTTATTTACAATTTCTTTTGCATGCTAACTGGCTTATTCTATATGGCTAATTCTTTATTTTTATGGCCTCTTCCTCTTTTGCCTTGTAGATAATTGTCCATTTTGCATCATGCAAAGGTACCTTAGTGACACCTCACTCTCTGACTAGGTGCTGACTGATACTCCATTCCCTGAATCAAATATATCCTCTCTTGACTTTGCCATGTCCAGGTCCCCAAGGCCAGAATATGTCATGCTTCACAACTGAGGCCTTTCACTTGGGTGGATTGTCTGAACTCAACACAGATGATTCTGCCCTCTGTTCATTCAGACTCAAATGCCTAGGGATATAACCAGCTCATTGGCTAAATAGCTTCCTACATCACAGCAGTACATAGCTCAAACCACTTCAAGGGATGGGAGGAGTACTTATTTGAATAATTTTGCACAGTGAGGGAAATATCACAGGATTTGTTATGAATGGTATCAAGTGTTTTCCAGTTGGCAACACAGTTGATAGCACAGCTGAGTTTTGTAATACTTCATAGTTCTTTTGTAGAGTTGTAGCACATTTAATCTGACTGAAAAACAACCAACTTTAAATGGTCTGGATCCCATAGCATGCTCTCAGTAGCTGCCAATATCTGACCAATGCTTGGAAAACTGACTCTGTATCACCAAAACAGTGAAGTTACCAGGGAGTCACATCTGTTTTACAGCAGCAGGTTTAAGAGTTGAAGAGCATTTCTTCCCCAGCTGTACACATAACTCCAAAAGATACAGGAAGACCCTCAAGCTGCTATTATGGTTGCCCAGTTCAGTGACTGAATTTTGAGACACATCATTCATCCACTTCTCATGCTAGACATGGTACTACCCAGCAATAAATGTAGACTGCCATTTTATTTAATATAAATTTTGCTGTCTTAACAGAAAATAAAAGGTTCCTTCTCAGATAGGTACATATTCTTTATGTTTTATCTTCATTTTCCACTCTCTTTAAAGGCACAGTAAACAGAAAAGCAGTATTTACTGAGAGAAATTAAAAATTACTTAGCTGATACCCATAGCCCCCTGTTAATCTGTCATAGTTAAAAATATGCCCCTTTTCCCCCCATTCCACTCTTTACAGGTGAAGGCAAACCACAATAATTTCATTGATTTGAAGACCACGGTTTGGTTTCATGTATCTGATCATCAGTTATTAGCTTCTGCATAAACTGTTTTCTGATGCATTATACTGCACGGGAGATGAATCAGAGGTCACAGTAGTAGTTTCATGATAACAGACAGTAAACCTTGGTGTTGCAGAAAGTGGTGCTAGTGGTTAGACAACTTGTTAGGAGACAACTGCACAAAGTACAAAATCCAATTTTATTTTTGTGGACTCTCTGTCCTCTCAAGTCTGATGATGGCCTTTTACTGTGATTCTTATGATCTGTGTTAAGGAGACAGGAGAGTTATATCTACAAGTCTTCCTGTAGAGGAAACAACCATTCACTAGCAAAGCAGAAAGGCAGGATGACTTAACTCTCAGGGATTTTTTTTTAATTTTTACTCCCTGGAACTTTTAGTTCTTAGAACAACAGAAAGACCACAGAAAGAATTATGGCATTAGAAATTAAGGAAAGAGCAGGTAAGAGAAACATAACGAGCATATGGGACTGATCTGTAGGCTAGACATGGTCAAAAGAAGAAACCACCTGAGGGAGAGGGAGANGAGAGGAGGAAAAAGAGAGAGAGATGCTGTAGTTTGAGGAGAAGCCCTGAGATGCAAAAAGAGAACTCTATTTGCCCTGGAGGACTCATTAAAATATTATAAACTTATGAGGAAGCTGAGAAATTATTAGGACATTATAATATTTTCCAGTTCTATAAATCTTTTACACTTGCTACTCTAAAAAATAATTGCATTTAGAACCCTTTGCAATTCTCATTGCTTGTCTGCCTCCCCCATAATACATCTGAAGACAGAAAAGTAACCTCCAAACACCCAAATGGGTTAGAGAGATGGAAAAAAGTGAGAAATGAGAAAAACAAGAATTTTATTTTGAAGGTCTAAGAAATCTTAGTCTATGAAATGCCAGTTCCCTGCAAAAGTGATAATCAGAGAGGACTTGTACCAGAATGGACAAAGTAAGAGATTGCATGGTTGCCTTTTCCAAACACAAAAAGTTCAAGCATGCATGTCCAGCATGACGGCACACAAGCACAGTTATTTATCACTGTCAGCTGGAAGGATCTCTTGCAGGACTGTATGACAGAATCATCTGCATTAGGAACAACGTTCTCAGCAGGTCAAGCAAGGTGATCCTTCCTCTCGGCTCAGCACTGGTGAGCAGAGTCCACATCTGGACTACGGCATCCAGCTATGGGTGTACAAAAAAGAGATGGACTTACTGAAGCAAGTCCAGAAAAAGGTAGCAAAGATGATTATGGGACTGGAGTAAAAGCTAAGAGAGCTGGAACAGTTTAACCTTGAGGAGAAAAGTCTCAGGGGAGATCTTATCAAATGCATAAATACCTGATCAGAGGGTTGAAGAAGAAGTCAGACTGTTCTCAGTATTGCCCAGGGACAGGACAAGAGACAATGGGAACAAACTGAAACATAAAATTCCATATGAATACCAAGAAACACTTTTGCACTGTGAGGGGTACTGAGCACTGGCATGGATTGCCCAGAGAGTTTGTAGAGTCTCCATCTGTGAGACATTCAAAATCCAACTGAACTTGGTCCTGGGAAATTTGTTCCAATTAACTCACTTGAGCACAGGGGTGGGACAAGGTCTCAAGAAGTCCCTCCCAACCTCACTGATTCTGTGGTTCTGTAACCTTGTGGCCTGTATTTGCTACAGATGAGGTATAAAACTTAATTCCCAGCTATGTGAAGACTTTGTAGGACAACAGCATTTGTCCAAAACATCTTTGCAATGCTGACTGCCTAGAAGCATTAAGGTATGCAAACCTGGCATGATCAGTTGGGAGGAGCAACACATCCAGCTCTTGACACATGAATGAGCCTGCTAAGAGCAAAATAGAGAAGTACATCTTGGACCACTTGTTCTCAGCTGTGCTGTCCTTTGGTGCTTGGGGCTCAATCTAAGTGATTTACTGCTCAGTGATAACTATTGTTCAGAAGTTAGGCCTACGAAAATTAATAAATGCTTCATGATGTTATAAGCTTATTTATTCCCTGTCATGAATACCTAGCTTTACTACCCAAAACAATCAATTCCACAAGATGAGTGTGTTGCTGAGTTATAGCTCTCTCAAACAAGTGTATTTTGAGAGGAACACATAAAAAAATTGATTCAGAGACTTCAATATTGAAGACATTAAATGAGTAGGACAACAGTGGTGATTGTTGTTGTTAATTATGAATTAATTATGAGTGGATAATTACAACTGAATCCAGCATTCTTTGTGTTGGTTTTGTATCGAGTAGTATGACTAAGCTAAGGCCATTGGGATGCCTGTGCTGTTTTACAAACACATTTTGACAATGTGGAACCACATGCTCCCCTCAGCTGCTGTACATACACCCCTCACACTGTAGGAGATGGTGATTCTATATATATGTCCTGTCCAAGGGCAAAAGCCCACCTCTGTACGGAGGCCAGTGCAGGGATAAAGGAATAACTGTGATAACGTCATGGTACAGTCCTTGTCACCAGAAGGGAAGAAAGGGAGCACACAACACTGGCTACTTTTCTCAAGAAGAAAATATTGTGGCAATGGTTTCCCTCACATGTCTGCATGGATTTCCCAGACCAGAGTTACTCCTCCTTTGGACTATTCCAACTCTGTCGCTTGTCAACAGAGTAATAATCATAGAATCATCATAGAATCATAGAATCATTCAGGTTGGAAGAGACTCTTGGGATCGAGTCCAACCATCTGCCCTACTTTACAAAGTCCTCCCCTACACCATATCCATCCCCCAACACCACATCTAAATGATCTAAATGAGTCTTAAACACATGCAGGGATGGGGACTTAACCACCTCCCTGGGCAGCCTATTCCAGTGTCTGACCACTCTTTCTGTGAAAAATTATTTCCTAATGTTCAGCCTAAACCTACCCTGTTGTATCTTGAAGCCATTCCCTCTTGTTCTATCGCTAATTACCTGTGAGAAGAGACCAGCACCAAAAATGTCCTTTCAAGTAGTTGTAGAGAGCGATGAGGTTGCCCTTCAGCCTCCTCTTCCTCAAACTAAACAGTCCCAGCTCCTTCAATCACTCTTCATAAGACTTGTTCTCCGGGTCCTTCACCAGCTTCATTGCCCTCCTCTGCACTCGCTCCAGCACCTCAACATCTCTCTTGTGTTGAGGTGCCCAGAACTGGACACAGTACTCAAGATGTGGCCTCACCAGTGCTGAATACAGGCGGAAAACCACCTCCCAAATGCCACTGACCTGCTGCTAAAACTTTATGCTGTTTACGAGGCAGATCAGTACCATTCTCCTCATGTAGCAAGAGGCAGAGGAACTTTCCAAAGGTTTTCCAATACACCAAGTGGTGGTGATAGTAATAGAAGCTACTTTGTCTGAACTCCAGCATCATGTTCTCTCTATTGCACCATAGTCAGGATCCCTCCACATTTAAGCAAGATGTGAAAGTAGGAAACTCAAGAATCTGAAAACATTATTAAAAAAAATAGTATCAGCAGCAGGAGAAATTAATCTCTTCTACAGTTGATAACCAAACTATTATTTCAGGTAAGGGAGACAGTAGATGGCAGTGTCCCCCAATACTTCCTAGGGAGACACAGCTCTTATACTCAATAGCCCAGCTACAGAACACAGACCCGCACCCCAGACAGTGATAAGACGTTAGACAGGGAAGAGTTCACTCCTCACTGTAATTTAAAAACATGCAGTGCCTGGAAGAGTAGTGCTCTGCAGCCTCTTAGCTCATTTCTCCTTAGGAGAGCCTTGTAGCTCACTTTTCCTGTCTTGCAAGTTAACCTACTATAAATGATATCTGACAGATGACAGTAGAAGATCATGACCATTTCTGGACTGAAGGAAACACTAGTCAGTCAGCTCATCAAATATGTTCCATAGTAACAAATTATGACAGCTTTCCATTTTCTAAAATCCTGACATCTGGCCTTCAGAAACAAGGTATTAAAAAGCCAGGGAAAAGGTCCTAGGGCAGAACAGAGATCTGGCTCCAAATTACGTGGTTCTGCTGGCTTCCTGTGTCAAAATGAACAAGTCACTATGTGTTTGCATTCTGGTTCCTGCCGCAACACAGAAATCTGTTTTGTGATATATACTAAACATATAAACAAAATCCGCTCTCCTAATCAATGAAAGAATTCAGAATAACTCCAGTGTCCTAAAAGATCAGATTTCTGTAGCAGATATGTAAATATCTGCTGGAGTCTCCTCACAGAAAATTGTCAAGATTATTCCATTAGCATTTTTAAGACAACCACCATAATAAAAGCCCTACAAGAAGCTTAGACCTGAGATAAAGAAAATAAATACAGAGGGAAGCACCATTTTGTAATGACCTTCTCAACAACAGATCAAAATTGTAGGGCAGATACCTTTCAGATTTCCCTGAAAGAAGAGGAGCACAACAAATGGACTCAATGCAAAGGTCAAGAATTAAAACATTTGTATTTCCAGTGCTGCTGGATATTCTGTTCCCTTGTAAAAATCAACATATCTCTGTCAACCACAATAATGGCATATACAAGCTTGTCATCTGACCTCTTCTCTGAGCTGTGGTATTATCTTGGGCTCTAAAGACCATTATTAGAGTGCTGTGCAGTCAAACAACTGCTGCAGTGCACAGAGATGTGAACTTTTAACACCTACAATGAGACTAGAGCAGGTCATAGACCTTGCAACTGGCCTTGGGTGCAGGGATAAAGAATAATGGCAAACTAAGCCAACCTGACAGGACATGACACCAGCACTTAAAATTAGCCTTAATGAGTCATCCAGACATGTGCTAGAAAAGGAGATCCCAAACCATCCACATTCTTAGCCTCCTTCCTCTAAGGCTCCAAAGTGATACAAAACCCTTCATTACAGCATGATAGTGATCTCATTTTAATGTACAACAAGAGATACAAAATTATAATTTTAACTATACTTAGAACATACAGTGATGTATCCCATGGTAGTGAAGGACAGTGCATACAAGGTTGAACAGGGGTAAGGGGAAGCAGGAATGGATTTATAAATCAATTTTAATCACTAGATAGTTGCAAAGCTCTTTCTATTTCCAGTATGTTGAAGGAAAAATGCCCTGAAAATTTACAACAGCATAGGACGAGTAATTTCAAGACTTCCACAGGCAGGGTGGGGGAAAATTCTCCTGCAGAAACTGCCAAACTGCCAAATTTGCAGCTAAAGCCAGTTGGAGGACCACCGCACATGATGCATCGTACAGTTTCGCTTTCAATGGCCCAGTCAGTGGTGCTATCATCATTGCAGGGAGAAGGAAGAGGGGAAAAGTAAGGGCCAGGAAGCTGCACCTTCTGGACCCCAATACCTATAACCTAAAAGGTCCTGAATATAATTTCTGCTGTTGTGTTTTTAGCACCAACTTGGTGAACAAATAAGCTTTTCTCAATGCATCATCAGAAGTATCCTGGGAACATGCTGGCAGGTGTTAAGCACACAGATCTTGCTTAACTCATCAAGATGAATTTCCAAGTAACAGCTTGTGCTCAAGTTCAAAAGTTGTTTCTATTGGCATTTTCAGCTATGCCACCAGTGACACACTAAGACAGGAAAATGGTTCAAAGTGAGATTCCTGACAGGTGTTGGCCAGAAATTCAAATAACAGAATTTACAAACTTCTCACAGTCCTCAGTTTCCTTTTAAAGGAAAACAAGCCTCAGGTTCACCTTGATGTTACAGAAGCCAGACAGTGACTTTGAAGACTTTATGAAATTGATAGGCAGTTTCTCCAAACACAGGACACAGAGTGAAGCTTTGAATCAACCACCGCTACAAATCTTTACCTTCTAGGTGTATCCATGTTTTCTTTTTCTCTCTAAGCTATCAGGAGAACACTTCATCACTGTCCACTCTTCTAACCAGTCTGTCCTTCCAAGTCACCCTTCAGCCAGTGTCAAGCCCTGGCAGAGTAAGAGCAGCACATACAATGTGACCACACAAGGCTCATCTGTGCCCTCAAGCTTTGGTGTTTGCATCCAGCATACCTTGCCATCAGACTCAGTGTCACATTTTGTCCTAGTCTATGTGCAGGCATGCTTGTGTTTCATGTCACATATAATAAAGAATATTTTTAAGAAGGTTTGTCTTTGTTGTGTAATAGTTACCATATGCACATAGGTAATAGAAGCTCCTGCCGTCTGCTTTCACAAAAGTCTGTATTGCACAGGACTATACCAACAACTGATTATTTTTAGTTCAGCAATCTAAGGGAAAACAAACAAAAAGAAAGAAGAAGGTTTTTTTCTTATTAACCAAGATACGCATTTTTCCTTCTTTAATTTACCTGCCTTTTTCAACAACAACATGTAGCTATCAACCACACTTCTTTCTCCACAATGATAATGCCCTAAAAGAACAGATTTCTACAGGTGTTATATTTTCCAGACATCCTTTAAAGAACAACTACATGTTTTGGTTTTTTCTACATGATATACCAGAAGATCCTGAAAAATATAAATCACAATTTCAGAGCAACATTCCTAAAATCCATGAACAAAAAAAAATAATTAATTAGATGATCTAATATTATGGCACCTTCCATCTCACCTTTCAGTTCTAACAGCATTCAATGTTTGCTCTGCTCTTTTACAAGTCTTTTAAGAATCTAGTTCAAACACACATTGAGAAAAATAGCTTGGACTTTTTTTCCATTCTTTTTCTCTGTTTTTCAAAAAAAACTTCAGGATTTACTTTAATTGTTTTGCTTTACACATTCAGGCTTAATTTGCAAAATGAGCTGTTTCAATAAGAAACAGTGATTACTATCCACAGTGCGTAGGGTTCCAAAAGCCTCCCCCAAAAATCACAGTTTCACTTTCTATATGTTATATTAAAGCTACTGAAAGAAGCTGCCATGCTAGAGCATCCACAGCCCCCATACACAGGAGAGAGCAGGACTGGAGAATGAGAACGATATGAGAGGGCTAGTTAGAAAGTTTTCCGCTAGCTCCTATTGTGAGTGCAGTCCACTAAGAGTGAAATGCACATGAACACATTTATAATGTATTTTTACTGGACAACCCCCTACCTGAAGTAGCAGCGTGCATTACTTCAACAGCAGCTGTGGCACCGTGTGATGCAGTAGGACTTAGAGACCTCACTGTCATCCCTAGCTGACCTCTGACTATCTACAGTTTACAGACCGCTCCTTGCAAAAAATTATGTACCCCACCACTACACAAGTCACAGCAAGTACAAACCCTGACAGGATTAGCCTCCTCTAAGATTTTTGTAGTCATTTAGAAGTCTCAAGAAATGTAATTGTTCTATTTCAGAAGGCCTATTAAAACTATATTAAGATACAGGTACAGACAGGATCCTTGAGGTATAAAATACCCAGACCAGCTTCTTTAAATCCTGGCAATGCCCAGGCTTTGGGTGTTTCAGATCAGGAATTTTAACTTGATGGTTCACTTATTAATCTCTGTTAAATGAAATCAAAGCCAAAGCTCAAAAAAAAAAAAATTAATCTTTTAATTTCTTCCCTTTTTGTTTGATAACCAGTATATTCTATTGAATAACCAGTGTATTTCCTAATATAACTGCAAGGAGTTTCACAATAGCATTCATTCATTTAAAAAAAGGACAGAGTCAAAGCTCTACTGTCTTACATCATTTTCAATGAATGCTTTAGAGTGAAATGGCAATCATGAGACCTCCAGCCTACACAAGGAGGAAGTGGTTTTGCAGGCTTGCCAGATTAAAGAGTGACATCACATTATCTTCGTCAATGCTGATTCCAGTTCTTCGATAATCAGGCAAACATGGAAAGTGCTGTTCTCGTATCACATGGTCAGACATCACTTTCCATTCATGAGTGGAGTCCACATTGCTTGCCTCAGCAGAAGCCTTGCATCCTCTACAGTAGGAAACTTGCAAAAGCTGAAAAAATGTGACAGAAAAAGCATCCATCTCCATTCTCAGGCTGATCTATTCAGGACGTACATTCCAAAGCCACTTGCTATTTGTTTATGTCACAAATCAGAGAAAATTAGAACCCTGACCCTAAACCGACCAGCAGCAGCTTTGGTAATTTTGCAACCAAGAATTCAAACAGTTTTTCAGCAGACTGCCAGTAATTCCCAGACTCTTACTTTCCTTTAAGGTTCCCACACTGAAACTTTGCTGAAATGAGAGATAGCTTGGGTTCATAGCAGACATTTCAGAGAGCTTTCCAAGGTGAGAAACTACACAATGGACCATTTCTGTTAACAGAAATTTGGGCTTAACCTGCAGCCCTTCTGAAGTGAAGAAACAAGAATGTCTTTCTATATACACCTATATATAGGTCTAATGTATTACACAGAACAGCCTGTAATTCCTCCTGATCTGACAGGAGAGGAAATTTTCTGACTGTCACGCATAACCTCAAAATTAAGTTCATTACTGAGACTATCTCGTGCCATCACAAGATTGCTGTTGGCCTGATGACAACAGTCCCTCATTTTAATTGTTTAAATGACACCTGCAAGTGCTCACTCATGCACTGGTTTCAGGCCTGAAACATTGCACTTTATATCAAAAGTTTCCTTGATTACTAGAAGATCAGCAAAACTAGCAAACAAACCTGAAAGCATTCAGTATTACTTTTACAATGACAGGATTAAAAACCTCATTTGGCTCAGCCTATCTGAACTTAGTTTATCCTCACTGTTTAATCTCTGTTAAGATTAGAGGTGAAAGACACCAAATCTTATCAGAGTAGAAGCAAGTTGTTCCCTGAAGTAAATTAAGTTCCCTTTTTCATTTGCACAGCTACGTCATAGGTGGTAGAGAAGGAAATCTCCCAAGCCTGTCAGGCCCAAAGTGGTATCAGACAACAACGCCCACTAGGTTAAATAAGCACCACTCTGATAAACCCCAGTCAAACAAAGGAAAGAATTACTGCTTTCTTTTTGAACTGGAAGTCTCAATCAAGATTATAATGCCCAGACACTATGCCCCAAAAATAAAAATTGAAAAAAAAAATATACACAAGTATACACTGAAAAAAATCAGCCAAGGAAGCCTGACATTGGTATTATGATGCACATACTTATATAGTTAATCTGAACCGAAGCACTCTACAAATGAGTGCATCTCCCCAGGAGTTTTCATCATAAGAATGAAATTTCTCAATTTGCAAGAGGCAACAAACAGTAAATCATTTAGATCATGAAACCTGGATAGCAAGCAGCAAGTTCAGAAGAGTGCATCTTGTATCAGAAATTCACTTCCTCAAAATAGTGGCATTTGCACTGAATTTATAAAAATCCATTTTAGCCACTTCTCTTAATCTAGAGTCTTGGGTTCTTGATAGATGAAAATGCTCTTACCACAGACATTTCCTAACTGAAAAGGAATTGGGAAGTGATGCCAGCTTCTTCTGTCAGTCAAAGGTTTTGGCTAATAAGCGTCACTTTAGATCCATTTGAAAAAAAATTCACTTGTAATCATGGGATGTTTACTTACTGAGGTTGTTAAGATTACTAATTTGGAATCTAAAGGTCCAACACAAGCACTAGACCACCATGCTACACACTATGCATACTACTGTTAAGCAGATTTTTTTCTAGAAAATTTAGATTTAACCAGCAACTCAGACAGGTTATTGGTTGGGGAAGAAACAAGCTGTGGACTTTAAGGAGGCACTTATATTGACCAGTTTTGCACAGCCTAGGCCTGAGAGCAACTCACCACGTGGGAGAATGGTCTATAGTCTGTGCCCTGTGATGGCTTGTTATGAGCAGGGTAGACATCAGATATACGCTCATTCTGTATTACTGATCTTATAAATGAAAAGTATATCATCTCCATCTATTTTATCCTAAAATCCCAAAATCTAAAAGGCATATAAATTGTCAGGAAGCTTTATTTAAGCATGAAGAGAAACAAAAATCCTTACAAAGTAAAACAAAAATATCACAGGGAGAAAGTCTATCTTATTTTCTTAAGGGTGTGTGAATGTTACTCTAGATAGGTGCCTTTTGTAATAGTTACAGCACACAATGGTGAACAGTTTCTTGAGGGTGCTTTTTCTTTGTCCCAGCTGATCTCCTTCTCCCTGACCCTGTCAATGTCAGACCATTTAGGTAGCAGGCATTTTTTATCATCCCTCCCCCTTGCCTCTCCAGTGCCATTCAGTTACGTTTTTCGGGTTGCTTTGATCTTCTCCCATGTGACTTTTCCCTCCAGGGTATTTCCACTGTGCTTTCTCAGAGAAGGAGATGACAGTCTCATGAAGCATACGCTGCATGTTCCCCAAAGCCAGGAAACTATTCACGGTTTCGCATGAATGGACCTGGGCCTTCTTTCTCCTTTATTGTTTGAACAGAATTAGAGGGTTCCTTTGAAGGTATAGACAAACAATAGCTGTCTCCCAAGCCTTTGCATGATCTTATTTCCAAATAACACTCTTTTCACTCACCCACTTCTCTAAGGACCAGATGTTCTTCCATTTAGAAAAAAAAAAAACTGTGCAACTGCACATTAATTATCCTAGCCAGAAGGCAGAGGGTCAGGTGGACCTGGCTTTGCACGCACCAGCTTCATATATTTCCTGTGCATCCATCATATTTTTATTCTGGTCCTCTTCAATGTTGTTGCTACAGATGCAAGTTGAATGAAACCTAGTGCGTTTTTAGAAATTACTCTGGACTCTTATTCTGCTGTCCTTGCTACAGGAGTATCAAGCATTTTAATGACGCAATCTTGCA
The DNA here is from genome assembly GCA_013400055.1 of Nycticryphes semicollaris. Taxonomy (NCBI): domain Eukaryota; kingdom Metazoa; phylum Chordata; class Aves; order Charadriiformes; family Rostratulidae; genus Nycticryphes; species Nycticryphes semicollaris. Next base: position 134,011 of record VXBJ01002936.1, read on the forward strand.
CTGCAATGCATAGGAGATGTGTTAACTACAACTGATCCAGTGCACTGACTTCTTCTTGGCACTGACTTCACAAAAATCCAGTTAACTCAGTGGATGCTTGACAATTCCAACTTTGCATCAGTAATTTTTGCTAAAAGTAGTTTTGCAGGGTAGAGACAAAATACCTATCGCTCCCCACAGCAACACATGTTCTTCAAGTTTAGGGGTGGCTAGTGTTGAGCAATGATACAGTGCTTGACTCCTAGTTGTTCCCCTACACAGATACCCAGATTAAATTACAATGAAAGTTGTCTGAAAATTTGTTGACACTTCCCCCTTCCCTCAAGACTCAACAAATACCATTTGACAAAAACAAAAGAAGGCGTCATAGAAACTGGTGTGTTTCAGGTCCGGAATGGAACGTCACAGAGACAAAAACTCTTCAAATCACTTCAGGCTTCTTCCAGTAACAAGAAAACAATCTCCATGTAATCCAAGAAAAGAAAAAAAGAGAAAGGGCGGTAAAAAAAAAAAAAGCTAACAATAAACTGGATACAAAATAAAATACCAGCACATATTACAGACGACTGCCCATGATCAAAGTTATTTTGCCATAAGGCTGCTCTCAAATCCATCAGAATTTTCATCCTTCAGCTCTCTTACTATTCTCTTGTGTCATAAGAAAAGCCTCCATAGCATCCTAACTGAACAAAAATACACCTAATTCCATCGGAAAACAGTCTGAGCTTAATGGGAAAACAGAAAGTTGATGGACCAACAAATATGAACTCTGATTTGTGCATCAGTCATTTTTCCTGTGGTGATCCAAGAGCATCTGTGTACACAAAGTTTCTTTTTAGAGAGACAAGCTGCCTTTACTTCATACTTTACTCACATCACTTTCTTTATCTGTTGTACAAAGGTGGTTTCAGCATATGCCAAATAGCTGCTGCAGTTTTAGAAACAGAGCTTGAAGAAAGTAACATAGAAGTCATTCTAGGAATATATTAATCAGCTTGAAAAGTTTCCCAGTGTTTCCAAACAGTAAGGCTGATTACAGAAAACAAACAAATGAAAAAAAGAAAAATAAAAACCCAAAAACAAAACCTGAGTCACCTAAATGTTCTAATTACCTAACAAAATGAAGTTACGGAATTTCTCCACAACCTAAGCTGTTCCATAGTCGGTCATTCTCTACCACCTTACCTAAAATTGAACTTCAGAAATACTAGGCTACAGTTAAAACTCAGTAGCCTCTTACTCTGGCTGCAATATGTTCATAGTGATTTTGCCAAACAGCAGTATGAAATTCATAGATCAAAAGATTCATAACCACAATTTTAAGACCTCAAGAGGTGACAAACTGTATTAGGAGGTGAATTCTAACAGGAGAGAAAAGACAACTCTTATTTATGGGGTTTCTCTTAAAAACAGAATAATTCATTTGCACACATGTCTATGCTCAGTTTGGGTAACTGATGCCGTACTACAGACTGCACACAGGAACAAAGTAAACCAGTACAACTCTATCAAATCTAAAAATTTGATAAAAATTATAAATAAAGGCCACAAAGCTCCTGGTATATTTAGAACATTCATAAAGATTCTCTAGAATGTTATCACCTTAGTCTACTAGTTTTTATGGTGATGCTACGCTCACTAACAGCACATGTTTATGCTTTTCTCCAAAACTAGCTATTTTCTTTAAAAAATAGGTAAATAAATTAAGAGAAAGGCATAGAATCTGAACTAATCTGTAGGATCTATGAGCAGGAGCTTCCCAGTCAGACAGCTGACAAAGTTATTAATCTAATTTAATCACAAAGAGAGCCAGAAGGAAAAGACATGGCAGGAAAAGCAGGTAAGGATGGAATAAATCACCTGCAAGTGTTCCTCTTGCTGAATTGAAAGTATCCATCCATGGCAAGATTTTCAGAGCACCCAGACGTCCTTTGGCTTTTTTAGATTTGAGAGCACTTGACATCTCTGAAAATCAGCCCAGTGAGAAAATGAGACTGTCTCAGACAGTAAAGCTACCAACCCAAACAGAAATGTACTATCTAGCCAGATGCAGCCCAAGGCAAAGGCCAGGAAGTTGGTTGTCTAGGAATAGCAGGCTGCCAGGGCAGCCACACACACATCCAGGAATGATCTGGAGAACGTGGATTTCCTGACACATTTGGGTTAGGGTTAAAACCGAATCAGTAAAAATACAGTCTACTGTGCTCCAAAAAAAGAGAATGACCTACATGTTTGGAGTGAATGGAAACAATAAGGACAAGACTTCAGTCCAGATGGATTCAACACAACCCAGCCCCACGACCTCCTCCAGAAAAGATGGGTACCAGCTGTATGAGCCAAGCATATCACCTGCCCAGACAGTTTTCACCTCTTTGCCTTCATAATCTGTCACTGCTGCAGGGGGGAAATCAGGTTTTTGTGATGCAGTGATTACAGTGAGTTACCTAGCCTTGATTTTTGAGCTGGTTCAATTAACCTTTAAACTTTCTCCCTTTTGCAGCTTAGTATGTAGGCTTATCCTACCACACATGCCAAAAAGAGTCTCATGTTGGCTATATTGGATTGGGAAAGGGCTGTCAACATAGACTAATATGAGGCATTCTTTAGTATGGAAAATAAATCAAAGCATTCCAGACAATGGACTACCCCGTCCAAGTGGGAGGGATGACACAGTAAGGTATCATCATTTGTCATTGCCTGCTTATAATCTTTACTACACCAACTTCTCTTCTAACATGCTATTTGCACTCTCTCCCTCCTTCCATGTTACTTAACTCAACAGAAGACAGCCGCAATGTTGCACTGCTCAGCAATCTCTATCTTTCTTCTCAGTAAGCACATGCTGCTGAGGAAACACAGCTTCAAGTGAAGCTCCTAGTTTTGCAAAAATAAGATTTTTCACAGAGATTTCTAGCATTTCATTGCTTCAGAAAAAAAAACATTCTGATCAGAAAAAACATTTCTCATGGTAGGGCAATACTTCCACTTCTGGTCAAGACCAGAGGTGGACAGATGACTGGAAATTGAGGAAAAAGAATAAGAAAGCTAAATCTTCAGAAAGGACACTTTTTCAGAGCAAAATAAAGGCCTTTATCAGATCTTTCATCTATTATCTGTGGTCCACAAACAGAAAAGTTTTTATGAAACTCCCTCATTAAATTCTTTTAGCTCACTGTTCTGCCACAGAGAGCCACGTGCCCCTAAATTTTATATGGCAGAACACATATCACAGCTCTGCCAACAGAAGTGATAAACAGGGCTTCTGCAACCATAAGCAACCATCAGTACTACATAGCTGCAGGAAAACAAAATACAACTCAGAAGAGTAAACAAAAGTACTTAGCACCTGGACCAGGTTTAATCATAGAATCATAGACTTGCCTAGGTTGGAAGAGACCTTTGATATCGTCTAGTCCAACCATCAACCTAACTCTGATAAAAAGTCCCCTCCTGTCTCCTGTATAATGGTAACAATGTCACTTGTTCTTCGTATTGGAGCTATGGTTGGAGACAGATAGAGCACTCAAGAAGGACTCAGCTTCTTCTTGTTCCAGAAATAGAGTCTCAGCCCATTACAGGTCTAACATTTGCACAGGACCAGGAAAGGGGACGCAGAATGCTCCCTCTGCATGACATGGAAGTCCACAAATACAGGGTGGGGGGAAAAGGTGCAAATGAAAGGAAGTCCCTCTAAACCAGTAGGATTTGCACACCAGGCTGCCTGCTTCCCTTAAAAATCAGAAAGTCTGTTGTGAAATGGGAGCTAGTAGCTGCTGTCAGAGGCAGGGTGCATTTGGTTTTGTACAACCCAGTTCCTTGATGTGTCAGGGGATTCTCATCTGAAAATTCATACAGCAACTGCTACCACTTATAGCAAGAAAAAAAAGAAAAAAACCATCCTTAGTTCTATGTTTTTTGAGAAGGAAAAGTAGACAATGTTAAACAGCCTATCCATCCATTAATTACACATACAATAAATTATGCAAGTTTGCATAACTATATATTTGGCCAAACAAGCTATGATGGGGCACAAAAGGAACACCTGAAAATAGTCATAGGGTGTTTGTAAAACCAGCTTCTCTAACTGGAACAAACAGCTGAGGATTCCCCTGTTCAATGCTCAGAGTTCATGGGTGGAAAAAAACTCTACTTTTCATGTTGCACAGAATTCAAGTTCTGTCCTACCTAAACCTCAGCAGGCAGAAGAAGGAAAGCAAAAAATGAGGAAAGTTACCATCTCCTCTGGAGCACTATCCACCTTCTGAGCAATATTATTTCCACTTGTCCTACCAGCCAGCCTTTTTCTCTGATGCGAGAAGACCTGATTCTTAGGTGAGCCATGTTCTACCTTGCACAGGGAACAATCTGTAGGGAAAAAGGAAGCACACTCTCCACCTCTGTTCTCTGCTCCACAGTCCACAGAAGAGTATCTTCTAGTTCCTTAAATGTGAAACTCCATCCCTGAAAGCACCCACAGATAAAGCAAAATAAGATTTGTGATAGAAGAAAGTCACTTAGATTTGGATTTGTATGGAAGAGAGAGAGAGAGAGTGATGGAAGAGTGACAGACCAACTGGGCAGAGCTCTACGGTTCTATGATACCATATTACTTTCACGATTTGGTGTTCCTAGACTGTTTATTCAGTTCAGATTCCTTCCATGGCTGAGTTTTTTTGAGTTTTCAGTGACTGAAGTCACTAGATCTGTTTAATACCACATTTTCTCAATTGTTGATCAGTTCCTTTCCTTGCTTGTGTATTCTGGGAGGTCATACCAGATGCACCAAAATGGGGTCATTATGCCATATGCTTATTTACTATGTGTACGTTAGACCTTTGTGTGCTATTTTTCACTTGTTATCCATCATTATATGTATTTATCTTTGAGTACCATATGGAGCAGTAGGATGGGGTATATATATGGAGTCAACAGATGGTGAGACTCTGTGTGATTAATATGTTCTCATAACTTTTTATTGTCTCTTTTTCTTATATGTTCTACTTTGAAAGTGTCATTACTTTTGTCGGTCCTGTTCTCATTCCTTCATTCCTGTATGCTGTTAAACAAATGTAACAAAATTCTATGTCTGAGTTTGAGATTTGTCTTTATAGTGTGTCGGGTGTTAGCTTATCAAAGTAATTCATATGTTTTTCAAGCCAAAAGGGCCTGATCTCTTTGTCTAACACCAGACAGAATTTCACCCCGCAGCTTCTTGAGTTAAAAGACCGTTGCTCTCAACTACTACAGGAACACTGTCAGCATCTAATTGTTTATTTCATGTGGCTGTCAATCTGCAAAACACTCAAAACTGCTTCAGAAAGTGAAACAATAATTCATGGTATTAAACTTTAACTTAAATGCAGACAAAAGGGCACATGTTGAATTAGACCATGCACTGGCTGGAGGCACTGCAGAAGCCTAGCCGAGATGTCCACATGTGCAATGGGACTCATGACAGGGAAGCAATTGTGCAAATGCTCTGTCCTGACCCTACATAGCACATCTCCCAGACAGTGAAGAACTTTTCCCTGTTTCATTTTGACTGTCTTTGCTCAGTAGTACAATGGTTTAATTTTCCAGCTGCATGGCATGGGAAGCACAGGCAAGTTTCCTCACCTAATTCATTGTTTCCAGGAAATCTTTTACATCTTTCTTATCTGAATGGGAGGGTATGTTATCAAAGGCCTCACTTTAGCTGTATTGACAGGTATATTACTTCCATTACATGGAATTTGTGTGTCTAGCTCTACTATTCTGGTGCTTCCTGAAGTCACTCACAGCAACTGATCCTAATGTCTCTTGATTTTTATTGCCAGGTTGAAATATTGCTTGAAGCCATGACTGCCTCCTCTTCCCTTAGTCTTCATTTATTTTTAAAACAAGGAAAACTTCATAGAATCATAGAATGGTTTGGGTTGGAAGGGATCTTAAAGATCATCGAGTTCCAACCACCCTGCAATGGACAGAGACACCTCCCACTAGATAAGGTTGCTCATAGCCCCATCCAGACTGGCCCTGAACACCCTCAGGGATGGGGCATCCACAACTCCCTGGGCAACCTGTTCCAGTGCCTCACCACCCTCACACTAAAGAATTTCTTCCTGATATCTAGTCTAAATCTCCCCGTTTTCAATTTAAAACCATTTCCCCTCATCCTATCACTACATTCCCTGATAAAGTGTCCTTACCCATCCTCCCCATCTCTCCTGTAGGCCCCCTTTAGGTACTAGAAGGCTGATGTAAAGTCTCCCCAGAGTCTTCTCTTCTCCAGGCTGAACAAGCCCAGCTCTCTCAGCTTATCTTCATAGGAGAGGTGCTCCAGCCCTTTGACCATCTTCATGGCCCTCTGCTGGACTCATTCCAACAGGTCCATGACCTTCCTGTAATGAGGACTCCAATGCTGGACATAGTACTCTGGGGGGGGTCTCACAAGAGCAGAATAGAGGGACAAAATCACCTCCCATGACCTGTTGGCCATGCTTCTTTTGATGCAGCCCAGGATATGGTTGGCTTTCTGGGCCTATTTATCAAGCCTGTCCAGGTCCCTCTGGATGGCATCCCTTCCCTCCAGCATTGACCGCGACACAGAGCATGGTGTCAGCAAGTCAAGCAAACGTGCTGAGGGCGCACTGTATCCCTCTGTCCATGTCACTGACAAAGATGTTGAACAGCACTAGTCCCAGTACTGACCCGTGAGGAATGCCACTCATCACTGGCTTCCACTTGGACATTGAGCCGTTGACTGCAACCCTTTGAGTGTGGCCATCTAGCCAGTTCCTGATCCACCGAGTGGTCCATCCATCAGATCCGCATCTCTCCAGTTTAGAGACCAGGATGTCATGTGGGGTAGTGTCAAACACTTTGCATAAATCCAGGCAGATGACATCTGTTGGTCTCCCCTTGCCTTACAATGCTATAGCGCATTCATAGAAGGCCACCAAATTTGTCAGGTACAATTTGCCCTTGGTGAAGCCATGTTGGCTGTCACAAATCACCTCCTTATTTTCCACGTGCCTAGCAGAGATTACAGAAGGATCTGCTCCGTGAGTTTGCCTGGCACAGAGGTGAGACTATGACTGGCCTGTAGCTCCCTGGGTCTTCCTTTTTTCTCTTTTTGAAAATGGGGGTTATGTTACCCTTTTTCCAGTCAGTGGGAGCTTCACCAGACTGCCATGACTTTTCAAATATAATGGAAAGTGGTTTGGCAACCTCATCCACCAGCCCCCTCAGGACCTGATACTGCCTGAACTGCCTGTGCAGTTTTTTCTTGGCTTTTAGTTTGACAAGCAGGTGATGACTCAGCCATGCTGGTCTCTTCCCTTTCTTGCTTGATTCCTTACACCTGGGGATCAAGAGCTTTTGTGTTGTATGGAAAGTGTCCTTGAAGATCTGCCAGCTGTTTTCTGCTCCCTTGTCCCTGAGGACCATTTCCCAGGGGGTCCTTTTGACTAACTCCTTGAAGAGCTGGAAATTTGCTTTCCTAAAATTCAGGTCCTGACTATACTCCTTTCTGCTGCGTACCCCTTAGGACCATGAACTCCACCAGGGCATGATCACTGTGGCCCAGGCTGCCTCCAGTCTTGACATCCCTGATGAGCTCACTTGCACCCCCTTGGGTAGGACTCTCTATTTCCTGCTTTAGGTCAAGGTGGCTCCAGGAGCCTCCTAGATTGTCTACAGCTCACTGTTGCTTCTCCAGCAGATGTCAGGGTGGTTGAAATCCCCCAGCAGGATAAGAGCCTTCGAGCATGATGCCTCCTGTAGCTGGAGAAGCTTAACTCTTTACTGAATTCTTCAGGGAAGGACTTTTGCTCTTATAGCAGCAAGGTTAGTTCAGGAAATCTACATGTCAATGTATCTATAAGTATACAAAGTCTCGCATCTTTATTTACCAGAGACCAGGATTATATGAAATGTAAACTGCAACTTTCAGAAACTGCTGATGCAGATGAGACCATACTGAAAAGCCTAAGCACAGGAGGGTGAGAACAGCACATTTCCAGATTGTACAGGAGAGGAGCTGTAAACTCTGTGCTCCTATTCTATGGTTTTGCTGAAATATGACTAATAGAACATTTTTATCTTACAGCATTCTCTAGATGCACCCCGTACCTGACAGAATATTGTTTAATAGTAAGCCACCAATTAGCAACAAAGGAGTAAGCTGCTTGTAGTAGTATATAGGTTGAAGTCTATCATCAATAGCTTGTTAGTCCCTCACCCATCAAATTGCTATTGAAGTCAAGGAGGATTTGCAGATATTAATAGGGCAGGTTACATAAAAACAATACTTAATGTGAGATTCTGAGTATTGTTGCATGAAAACAATACTGTGTCTATTAGTAAAAAGTCAGATCACAGACAGCAATGGTGACCCAAAAGCTGTTTTGAATGTGATAGTTATTTCAAACAGTCACTAAGATCATATAGGGGAGAAACATATGGGTTTCTGAGTTGGTTGTTTTGCCCAGATAGGGTCAACACAGACAGCAATCTAAGATGACTGTCAGTGATTGTCAAGACTGTCAATGACCATCAAGCGTTAGACCCTAGAAGGTAACCAGAATTTATGGAAATAAACTGTTTATAGGGAAGCAATCGCCTGAGGCATCAGCAATTAATCACAGATCATTGAACATTGAGGGTTTGGGTTTTTTTTTTAATGGTTTTGAAATCCTGTGTTATGCAAGTGTTGACCATGAATTCTTGTTATGTTTGACTAGGGAAGGAGCATGTGTGGAACAACACAGGGCTTAGCTAGATGGGTGTGCACATGTAACCCTATGTGTCGCATAAAGGTTGCATGTTACTGGCAAGCTAGAGCTCAAAAGCTTGGTGAATCAGACTCAGTCAGGCTTTGAGTGATAACCAAACACCCACAAGCTGAATAACAAAAAGTGAAAAAAGACACCAAAGCTATGTCATCAGAGTTGGTTCTGGCCATCTGTAATAGCTTGTGATAAGGAGCAGCCATTCCATCATTTTTCTATTAGACAACGCCCTATTAAAATAAAATGTAAATTCCACAGTAGATTTATAAATATGGAGGACTGCAAGGGAAGAATATGAAATTTGAGGATATCAGTTACCTGTTAGTTGACTGATTACTGTTCCTTACGAGTGAGTACAAAAAGAAAAAAAAAAATATAAAAAACCCTCACAAGCAAAAAGGAAGAATTGAGTGATATTCCAGCTTTTAAATCCCTTGTTTCATTCAACTGGTTTAAGAAGAAGGAAAGGTGCTCTGTAGAAATCCAGAAGATAGGTTACTGCCTTGGCTGGTATCCCAGAAATATTAACATTTTTTCTACAGGGAACATCCTTTTTGAATCAGATAAACTGAAGAGAAGAAAGTACTCATTTTCAAGAGTCCCAAATACTCTAACTGTTGAGGATTTCCCAACCAGAGTCTTCTGCATGTTCCCAGTCAAGAAGGATTTGGCAATAGATCCAGATACGTTGTGAATGCCTTTCAACTACTGGAGGCACAGGTTATATAAGCACAACATGTTTATACTGAAGGAGGGGTAGTTATCTCAAGAGAAGAGGTGAGGAGAAGAGAAAGACTGCATATATGGTATAAAAGTCTGCGAATGCTGTGCTGAAAATATGCTGTGATGATAACAGCTGTTACAGCTGTTACTTTTCATGAACATAATGTATGGGCAACAGCAGGAGTGTGAGTTAGTATAGCAGTACACTGTATTAAACTTCCTTAGAAATAAATTGCTTTTACACAGTTGCTTTTAAAGTATTCCAGAATGCATGCTTTCATTGCTTATCTGCTCACCACAAATATTTTCAGTATGAATAATTATGCAGCATCTTTTCATTAAATAACAGCTGGTTACCTATACAAAAGACCTGAATTCAGTATTTGAACACTGTGCCTTGAATTCTAGTCTGTCAGGTATCCTAACATATGTTTCAGTTGACACATTTTTCTTTAGCTGCAGCAAATATCTATGTACATCCATCTAAATGGAAGTACAAAGAGAAACATTGACTATATGTACTTCATGCTGTGATTCCGTGATTCTACATATATTAAATAACCTCAATAGTAGAATACCTTGTACTGATCAATGCGCTCAAATTTGTAAGGCTTCTTTACTTTCTGTACAATACTACTACTTTACTGTCTACAAATGACACATTACGTTTTCTAGGACTGCTTTTTCAAGATTGTTTTCTATAAAGAAGAGCTTTGGCTATTCTGCTACATAATAGCAGGTACTGAGAAAATCACTTGAATTTCTTTAAGTTGTTAATTGTTCTTTTGGAATAAAAAATCACCACAGTCTGAGATCAAAAGTCTTCCCTCCTGTATTGCCTATCAGCCTGATCAGTAACATGGTGCGACAGAGAGAAGACACAGTTTGAGTAGGCTAGTAGAAAGATAAAAGAAAACATGGGGGGTTGTGAGGAGGTGGTGGTAATGCAGAAATCAACCTTGATTTTGCACCAGCTATATGTTGACAAAGAGGTACATACACTGCACTTTACATATTAATGAGACCTCCCCACTGATCTTTAATCAAACCCCAGCTGAGCCTCCCTCTACATTTTTCCTTGATATCTGGGTTTCACTACCATTTACTAGCCTTCAAAATTGCAAATAAAGTATTAATTTCCCTCCGTATACGCCCAGTTTGATTACTTCTCCACAATAGCTAGTCCTTGGAGTTTCTTGTTGTTTGGGGTTTTAAATAGCATTTTCTAAATTCTTATTCATAAACTTATCCAAACACTTATCAACTGATTTCTGTTTCGTCAATGCTTTATTTTTGCAGAGGAGCACAAGTCTTTCTTGTTGCTGACAGCTGACAAGAAAGCATTCCTGTCACTCACTTCTGTATTGAAGACCAGGTAGGAAATGTCAGCTTCTGCTCCAGTACCATAAACATACCAGAATATAGACTAATCTGGTCTTTCCTTAGACTAAGCAGTGAGAAATAATCACTTCTAAGTGCTGGGCAAAACTACACTCTTGCTTACACAGGGATAAAGTAAAAACAAAGAAGCCCTCTTAGAGATCACATGATCTAGACCAGGTTGCTTATGATCAGCTTATGACCCTGAATGTCATTTCATATCTTGACTCTAGCCGCCTTCTTGATCAAAGAGTAGGTCTTGTGGTTTCAGCTGCAGGAAGGTTTTGGGTTGCAGCTTGTCCTGTCAAGGAAGGTCACCACCCTGCTTAGGGAAGGTGCTTGAAGACACCGAGTGAGGTGATCCACTTGCTGCCTCTCCTCAGTCTCACAAGCACTCTTGCCATTTCGCCTTCAGATGTACCTTCAGCAGATTCTCCTCGCTCAAAGCAGCATTTTGCTCCACTGAATATGTCCCAGTGAATTTGGGAACATATGTCCCACTGAGTTCCTTGGAAGCTAGGCAGGAATGGAGCACAGCCCACCATCAGTGAGATAGACTCTTATGAAGATGCTAGCCTGAACAGGTAATGAATTATGACAATGTATATTTGAAATAAACCCAAAATAGTTGTTCAGTGTAACCAGCTTCAAATGAAGAGACAAACACTGAACTAAGAAGATATCTTGGTTCCATTTGGAAAGAGAGAAGCGTAGTGCTAAACGAGAAAATGAAAACATTTCCTCCTTTTATCTTTGTTTTGTACTGGCATGAGAACAGAGCCTTGCATTTTCCAGACACTACTAGGAAACACATTCATAATGATACTCAAATATAGCTATTATCATATTTAAATATTTCTTCACTGTTTATTACCTACACAGTCAGCTAGAGCTGTTTCTAATTCAAGATGATTACGACATGCATACGACAGAGCTGAAGGGGAGGAGGGAACAACTTTTGTTCCTAAACAGCTTACCTCTTCAAAAAAGAACAATGTTTACTGAGATAAATGAAGAGAGGGTGGTTGTTTTAGATCACTATGACTAATGTTAAGAAACAGCTGGTAAGGAATATTAGGTAATCACATACACAGGCTGCACATTGGGAACATTACGCTAACATACCTACTATAATTTTATTCCTTTCCCCACGCATTTATTCAAAGCTGCAGCTGTGATACTGGCTTTTGAACATTAGAAACTATCAGGAAAAGCAGCATGAATCATCATCTTTTGCTTGTGTTATTTAACTTAGTCACTCAAGTGCAGTTCTTCTAAGAGAACAATAATAGAAAGAAAATGATAGTTCTCTCCGAGATTTTTGAAGACTTCCCTTCCCCGCAAAACAGCCATTTCAGCTAAAATATTAGCACTTCTGTCAAATATGTACAGGTAACCTGTCCATTTTCAGAGTATATAGACTGTTAAAAATACAAACTATTTAGAACAGCTACTTCACCTGCCCCAAGGCAATTCTTTTTCTTAGACTAAAATTGGCAGCTTGGTTGACTGAAATCTGATACAGTCAGTGGTTAGCAATACTGAAAGCAAAGACAGTTTCAAAACCCACATGAACTGCCCGTTTTTGTGGGCAGTTATCTCCATTTTTAGTGGAGATAATCGTTAGGTTTTTCAATTAATTCAGGGTACCAGCCATCACGGAGTAACTCACTCATATATTTTAAAATCTCATCCAGGACCTCTTACACTACGTGGGTTCTGCAATGGAAGTACTTGTGATGGCCCCCCATTTCTCTACTGTGGATTTGACTTACATTTTCAAGGCAAACTGTGTTTTTCAAAAGGCAGCGTTTTTGTTCCACTGGCTCAGAACAAACCTGCTTAGGAAGGAGAGAGACAGGAAGGTTTATTCTGTACTGGAGGCACATCATATCCTCCCTTTAGAACAAATAAGATCCCTTTGAGGGGAAAAATGAAATGGAAGTAATTCCATCTCAGTTCAAGTTGTTTCTAGTGGCTTTGTGATTAAACACGCTACTGCTTATGTAGTCATTCATTTAACCGAGGCCAGGTGACAATTAACTTTATTCCTTACACAGCTGAAGGCAGGCCTGAAGGCCTAAGCAAGTTCCTCTCTGCTCAGCACTCACCAGCCTGCTGCTTCTGTATCAAAACTGCCATTTCCTTACAGTTTTGTGCTTTCATGAGAGCGAGTAGTCCATACAAGTCAATTCACTCAGAGAAGGGTCTCTACCGTTTCTGGGAAATGCAACTACCCCAGAGTTCCAAGAATCATAGAATCATAGAAGAAGCCACCCTAAAGGCTGGAATGCTCCTGGGAAACTGTGGTTCAGACATCATGGGTAAGCAGATATACCTGCAGACACCAAAAGTAGCCATCCTTAAGAAGTGTGAGTGTTGTCAGAGAGGGATGAGGAATTTATAGAACAAGCACTTGCTGCCTCAGCTTCTTCTGGATGTTCTGTGACAGTGAAACCACAGTTCAAGCTGTCCTTTGCTGTATGGCTAGTAGAGGACTCCTGTCACGCGTTTTTCCAGTATTTAACCCACACACACATGTGCATGCACAGAGCACATCTTAATTGATGTGGCATTGTGGTTCACAGTTTAACCTCCAAGCCAGGGGATATTTGAATACATAACAAGCAGCCATCATGACACTATTTCTACTTTCCATTTGCACAAGAACACAAGAAATTATGCAATTATGCAATGTAAAGAACATGTGCATGCAATATCTGGCCATGCTTTGATATTTTTTCAGTAGCCTTTCAAGCCTCCCGCCATCTCATTTCTCTAGCCTTGACTTTTCTTCTGGATCACAGGTCTGTTCATGCAGATTTACTGAGATGCTGATGAGGCAGACATCCTGGGAATATTCCTGTGCCCTTGCCACCATATGTAAGAGGTGGCAAAGAAAGCCATAGGAATAAACATGCAGTGTCTAACATCAAACAGATATTTTAACAGACCCTGTAGCATGCTAAAAAAAAACCCTGTGCCAACTGACATATAGTAATTATGAGCTGGTGGAGATGAGCCTACCTTACATTTTCAAAGGAAGACGCTGAACAGAGCAAGATTTTATTGCTACAGATCTGTGCATAGCCAAGTTGGAAAGTGCCAGACATCCACTCAGTGTCCTCCCTCCAACATGAAACCTGCAGAGCCTGGGAAGGATCAGCGTACTCACTCACGTGATGTCTCTCTTTTTCAGATTCCAGATCTCTCTTGAGCATCCAGAAGATGGAGTCAATTTTTGTCCCCACAGAATTTAAAGCTGGTCCCTCAGGGTTGAAATAAATTTTCTCCCAGAATGTACTCCTGGAAGTGCAAGCCCTCTGGTGCACCATTTACATCTCTATTAGTACTTGGTAGAGCTAAGTAAACCAAAAACAGAAGTCAGACTTATGGACAAAGTTCATAAAGAATCCACATTTATGCCACAATAATTACATGAATTTATAACAAAAATAAGGCCTTCCTCCTTTTCACCATCCTACCAGAGCATTCCCTTGAACTCATTTCAGATCTTTTGGATCTATACAGGGAATTTCTGATCAGATCACACCCTTTCTCCTGAAATATGGGGGTACTCCAAAGCCCTCCTATTTTTTCTAACCCAGCCTCTCTATTAGAGCAGCTTACCTGTCCCCAGTCTTGTCTCTTCCTGAGGACTTTCTGTGTTTCCCTAATTATATGTGATTCTTTTTTCTCTCTGATAGTTTTCTTTCAATCCCTACATCTGTTCAAAGACAAGACAGAACAGTTTGTTCTAAGCTTCAGACAGTCCTTGATTCGAATATTTTCTACTTCAATTGCTAACCATTACAATTTAGGAGCTATCAGTGGGTGATAATCTGAAGCCTCCCAAAGAGAAGGGCTGCATCCCTATTACTTGTCCCCCAACAGACCAGCTCTGTTAGCTGGTATCACGGCTCTCAAACTGCCCTGAAGCTTGTTGGCAGAACAACGCAGGAACTGCTTAAACATGCCCAGGTTGTAGGTTACAAAAGGTTTTATTTGTGTCCACTCTACCCATTCTTGCTATGGCTTCTTAACACTAAACAAGAAAAAAACTAACCACTCATTTTTCTTTTCATTTATGTAGTTAAATGAACAACAGCTACAAAATCATATTGCAAGTCTCACCTCTGTCATACACCAGAAGTATTTCTTGGGCTCTTGTGATGAACCAGTGCTTTCCAGAGATACCACATTAACATACCTTCCTATTTTTAGGGGAATTATGTTAGGCCAAACTGAGGAACGGATAGTAATCAGAGGTCCTTCCCACCACTTCAGATAGTTTCTGAAGTTCATTCTACCAACACCATGAAGCAACAGACTTTAAAGCATCTAGTGGGTTTGATTGCACAAGGTTCCACTGACACCTTTGGATGCTGGCAGTAAGTCATTAGAAGGATGCTAATGCTGAGGAGGCATGGTCACAGTAATACCAGGATGCCTGATCTGGCTCAGGTATTCCCTGGCTGGTTAAGGAAAGAATGGTGCTCCCCCTGGTCCTCCTCACTAGGGAAGCAAGTTTGATGGACATGTTAGGGTCAGAACAAGAAGTTTGGTTTATTGTCCTGGTTTAGTCCACAGTAATAAAGCACAAGACTGCGCAACAGGTATCTCCAGACAGCACTAATCACAACTTGCTACCCCTTATATTCCCTTTTCCCCTTCTTACTCTCTTCTGTTTCACCATCCTCATTCTCTCCTAAATAAACAAACACCAACCACCCCTATTTCCTGTTTTTCCCACAGGTACCACTATTGTTTCATAAATTCCTTGATACTCTAATCCAGGCAATTCTGCCTTTGCTGATGGTACTAGATACAGCTTTTGCCAGCTTCCTTATTGTATCATGATCAGGAATTTCTAATTTGGTGCCTAGTAATTTCTGTTCCATTAGTTTAAGTTCAGGGCAGGACCTAGTAAGCGATCTAGTAATTTGCCTGTAGCTCTCATAGTTGTCATAGGGCTAGCCATAATAAATATCTTACTGTTGTGGGTTAAATTCAGTATGGACACAGATAGAAGGAACACATCTAGATGAGTTAATTTCATATACTTTAACACACAAATATGTATCATTAATGTTGGCATTATGCTATCACTAATTTGTTACTATCAAATATCTTATGTAATAATGAGCCTTGAGTTTCATTCTCTTCTCTCCATTCTTTCTTTTTTATTTATTTATTTGGTTAGATACTTCAGAATGTCTTTTCTTTGAAAGACTGAGGGAGCTGGGTCTCTTTAGCTTGGAGAAGGGGAGACTGAGGGTTGACCTCATTAATGTTTATAAATATGGAAAGGGTGAGTATCAGGAGGATGGAGCCAGGCTCTTCTCAGTGACAGGCAGTGATAGGACAAGGGGCAATGGGTGCAAGCTGGAAAATAGGAGGTTCCACTTAAATATGAGAAAAAACTTCTTCACAGTGAGGGTGACGGAACACTGGAACAGGCTGCCCAGAGAGGTTGTGGAGTCTCCTTCTCTGGAGATATTCAAAACCCACCTGGACATGTTCCTGCTCCGGCAGGGGGATTGGACTAGGTGATCTTTCAAGGTCCCTTCCAATCCCTGATATTCTGTGATTCTGTGATTCTCCCTCATGTTTCTCCCATCAAATCTTCGGAGCTTCTTGCCAAGACAGATAAACCTCATTTCTCTCCCTGGAGGAGGTACCAGTTTTACAAAAAATAACAGAATCTTAAATTTGCACAAATCCCATCAATAAGAATAGCATTGTCTTCTATTTTTCTGGTTCCTTGATAACAAAAAACAATCCTAAAAGGTCCTATTGTATTGTGCACTGTTTCTGTCCATTTCTGTCTCTGACAATGCATCTTAATGGAAGCCACTCAGCCCTGCTTTGCTTTAAAATTGAATAGTTAGAATCTATAATTCACTGCTGTGGAAAATCCCAGCAGAAAGGAAATGGATGGATTAGAAATCAGGAACTTTTTTTTCCGTAACAAACTCATGGTACTTTCTGTAGGAACATCACAAGCACAAACCTTATCATTACGATGAGCTTCCTGGCTCTTCGAGGTGAAACCTTCCCCCAGGATAGCATTGTCCCTTGTTTGAAGCAACAGGAAAACTGAAACACAGAAAGATAAAGTGGTTTGCCAGGAAACACCAGTAGATCATTGACAGAGTCAGGAAAAGAGTACTGGTCTCCTGTCTCCCTGCCTGATACACTCACAAGCCAGCAGAGGTCAATTCAAGATGCATAGCCTATGTGCTTTTGGGAAACCTCCCATGACAGTCCCATTCCCTTGGCCTGGTATCTGCTTGTTTGTAGGATAACTGTCCCAAACACCCTGGAAGGTCTGAAATAATTTCAGCCTTCTAGCAGAATTGACAAGACAAGTTCTTGAGTGGCAGTCAAGCAGAACACCTTATGTGAAGCTAATATGGTCACCAACAGAGCATTTGATATAGCTGCTCATCAATTGCACATATTTGTGGTTTTCTGTTGTGTGGGAAGCATACATTCAAAGCTGGTCATGTGTCTTTCTTCCTCTCATATGATATTGTGTGAATTCTTTGCCTGTAACAAGTACTGCAATTCAGAAGACATATATTTTGGCCTATTGCTTTATTAGTTCATGAATGCTAATGGAGGGGAAAGTAAACAAAAGGTAAGTGTCTCTCCCAGACAGAGATGCACCTGTGAAGGATTTTTGTGCAGCTAACACAACGGCTGACATTACAGATGGTGCAAAGTCACACCATTCTTTGGGGAAATTCAAAGATTGTTCCTCCTACTGGTCAGGAGCCTGGCCAACTGGCATCCCCCTGATCGCAGCAGCTGGTATAAGGCCAAGTATTCATCTAAGCATCTAGAGCAGAGGCTCTTGTACCAGACCTCTTCCTTTATTCCAGTACAAAACAGCCCAGCAAAACTCACCCAATTGCCTCTACCTAAGGCCTCTCATCATTGTTGCTAATATTTGATGAAAACTTTGTTGATGTTCATATAGTACTTACCTACAAGAACCTGGCATGGTCTCAAGAAAAGGGAACAAAACAATAAATCATATAAATCATACAGTTTAAACAATATCATGACACCTCCAGAGATACCAGAAATCTTCTGGTAGAGGTAAAGCAAGTCCCTCCACACATACAAAGGAAGAAAGCAGCTAGAGCATCTGATTCTGACACAGCTTCCAACTAAACCACAGACTTATGAGTTCATACAACATAAGACTCAAGCTCAAAATATACACCTTGAGCCTCTGACAGCTTTGTGAAATTGCACTTTCCTGCCTTTTTGTTAAGACCAACTGTAACATTAAAGAGTGAGCTGGAGATTTCTAAACTGAAGAAAAGAAGCGTGAACGTGTTGACCTAAGTTGACAGCAGGGAGGGGCTACTGCAGATTTTTTTCTTGCTGAGCCAAATAGCCAGCGATCCCCTAGAATCACCTCTAAAGACATTCAAGTGCCAGACAGGGCACTTACAATTTTAGATCACACTGGTCCAACTTTAAACAGACATACACAATCCTTAGTGCTCTGAAGTAGGTCTTTTTGGTGCTTCAGCTACCTAAGATGGCTTTTTGTAAAACATAATAGCAAGAAATAGTACAGCAAGGTTCAGGCTAACGTCCACTTTATTGAAAATGTATTAAACCTCAGTTTTCACAGGTAGGTGAATTTGCCCTCAGGCTGCAATTCTTCAGACCCCAGCTCTTGCCTTCACCCTTCTCCCATGAGGGACTAGAAGAACAGCAGATATAATTCCCTAGAGCAACACAACCCTGATATATAGATCTGGAATAACAGTTTCCCCCAAGTAGAGATGAAAAATGTCTTTCAGGCTAAAACCTTCCCTTTCCTTTCAAGATGATTTTTGACTTTAATGCACAGTTTCCCTTTACAGAAAAAAAAAAAAACCCAAACAGACTACATGTAATGGATGATAGTCCATTATTTGTACAATCAGCCAACATCAGCTATTTGAAAAAATGGGCCAGTGCTATTTTGGGGTGTATCAAAAAGGTTATTACAGGAAAACAACCAACATCATTACTGCAGTCTAGACAGCAGTGACTAGGTCTTAATTGGAATAAAGAAGTTGGATTTGAGTACCACAGCAGTAAAAGCTGATTATGAAAAAAAAAGCACCCCCCAAAAATAAACCAAAGAACTATCAATTAGAAAATATAATCTATAAAATTTATTAAAGGACCTAGGTATATTCAGTTGCTCTCCCTGACCACCCAAATGAAGCCTCTGCATATTATTTCTTGCCAATATAATGAAGACTAGAACAAATACATGCAATATGTTTATGAGTAGAACCTTTATAAAGAGAAAAAATGTATACATAAGCAGCTTCAGGGCTGAAGGCTGTACAAGTTGAAACTGTCACTTAATATGGACACCTATTTATTAGGTGCAGCTTAAAAAGACCAGTTTTGTTGTGATTAACGGGCGGACTAACAGCACAGTTACCAGAAATCCATATGGGATGCCATATTCTTGACAACGCAGTTTTTAATTGCCTCAGAAGTTGGCTCATCATCTTTCATGGGTGAAAACATAATAGAAAAGGGAAATACTATTTCTCATGCAATTTTCTATCATTCAGCTTTCCTGTTACCCTCACTGTTATACAATAAAGTGAATATAATTTATTGAAAACTGGTAACGAATACCCTTTTAAACATTTCAGTTCTTCAGGTGTATTTTAAGATCAATTTGTATGTCTTTTCACATGTTGAACTGAAATTAACATTAATTTGTAGCTTGGGTTTAACAGAAATGATATTTAACGAATTTCCATACCATCTGTTTTCAAAAGAAAAATATACTTCAGAGTATGCATTTGAGCTAGCAGAGGGCACATTAAAGTCAATTAATTTAGGGAAATAGAGAGATGAGAGCTTAAGGATAATTTCCTTACACAAGGCTCAGACAGCAGGTGTACAACTGACACCCTCACCCTCCACAAAATTCCTCAGGCAAAGGTTCCACTTCCAGACTTGGAAGTTCAGACTGTCACAAACATCTGTGATTTCCTGAAAGGCCAAGGCTTTTCCCAGGGAATGCAACTGGCTCGCTTTAAATTTAGGTTTGTTTGTTGTGGCTTTAATACAAATTCAATATAAATTTGAAAGGTGAATGAAATGTTCGCTGGTTTTTCTGCTGTGTGAAGTGTTTTTAAGAATTAGACTGTGACGCATGAATTAGTTGTCAATTCTTTTTCCCAGTTTACCTTTCACAGAAAGCATTACATCATTAACTTCAGCATACAGAAGAGCAGGTTGTTATAATTTTTAAGTGTGTCACAAAAAAAAACCCCTTTTAAGTAGTTATTTAGTCATTGAAAGCATCACTCCCATCCTCATCATCTTTCAAGAAATTAGAAATTGCAATTAGACAATCTTCACCTAATGTAGAAAACTAGCTCCTAATAGTGAGGAAACTTTTCAAGATCCCTTCAACTGCGCAGTTAAGATAACACAGCTATCTTAAGTTAACAGTGCAGATAATATTTTTGAGGAGATATGCTTCAGTAGTTCCAAATATTTAAATCTGATAAAATGAAGTATCTTCTGTAACTCTGGAGCTCTTTTGGCAATTGAAGAAAAGTTACTATAAACACAATTGCACATTTTTTTAAAAACTTAGTAATTATTTATGTACACGGTACCCTGCTGTATTAGGGAATAAGAGAGCCAGGAACCTACTAGTGTTTCTGGAAAATCAGTGTTAGATTTATCAGTATAAATTATTAGATGTTCTCAAAAGCCAAATCATTCAAATGCACTGTTCTTTTCCCATTTGCAAATACTCCTAATGATGTTTCATTGCTGCTTCTTTAATTAATTGAGAGACAGAAGCTTGTTTCCCTTTCAGAATTGTGATAATTGGCAGCTACATAAACACTGATGTGTTCACAACTTGAGATGGTGGCCAGAGAGAAAATACATGCTCTTTCCAACATAATAGTGTAATCATTTTCTCAGCTGAAAGAGGAATTATTATTAACATGCACATAAAATTCTAGTCCTACCAAGAAGTCTGAATTTGATAATCCTTGGAAGAGAGCATGCTTTAAATCTTTTGTCACATATGAATGGCTCTGGATAGTACCAATAATTCTTTGGGATGAGTTCTGCACTGAAAAAAAAAGTTTAATCAACAATATATGTTTTAACATCACTCTGCAAATGTTTGATTCATGTGACAAACTAATAAAAAAAATAAATCTCCTTTAAAACACAGAAAGGTTGGTCATCTTGCCCAAAAGTGGATCTGCTTAAAGAAATTTTGACATCTGTCTGACACGCAGCCTGCACATCTCATACAAGACAAAAAATCCTAGATTTTTTTATTCCATTATCAATCCTCAAAATTAAACCCACACTGTGGCGATGCAGTCTACATGTGGTAAGAAAAATGGAAAGTTAGAAGCGATTTCTGGAAAATCTGAAAATCACTTCTTCAGGTGAACCAATGACTAAACTTCAAATAGGATAGGAATTGTGAGGCAGATTTGCTTAAAGCTTGTAAAATGAATTTCCTTGGCTCCTAAAAGAACTGAAAGCATTTTTAAAGTGAAAAGCCATATTGTATTAAAATACAAACAAGGAGCATTAACTTTTTATAATAGATTAAAATGGTTTGTAATGGAAGGACCTCTGTTTTTTCACTCCTCTGAAGTACGTTCTTTCTTTTAGGCTTTCTGACAACCTAACAGCTTGTTATCTTGAGGTTGCAGCTCAGCTCTCCACAGTGCCCTCCTGATCCTGAGAAATCACTCAGGCCTAGTTGAGTGTTTGCTCCCTGCTCTCCTTAGCCATCTCCTAGTTCCTAAGCTACCTTTCAACCTCAGACAACCCTCCTCTGCCTGACAAGCAGATAGCAAAGCTTTTTTTCTCTTCCTACTTGCTCAGATGATCTCAAGGAGTGATCTGCCCCTTTCTCCAGAGGTCTCTGCTTGATTCTATCACCTCTCTTTATAAAGGAGCAAAACATCATAGCATCAGAGTGAAATAAAGCATCATCCATCATTGAGTTACATTTTAACTTCCACTTGCACCTCACATGCATAAAGTTGATAGTTTTCAAGCATAAAACTAATTTTTATTTTAATCTGTGCACATCCTGTCACAGACCCATCACCAAGGCAGTGAACAAAATAGCCTATATGAGGCCTTTCAAAACTTTGTATGCAGGGAAACACAGAAAGAAGACAAGCCTAAGCAGAGCCAGCAACCACCCATGTAGATTACGCAATGCTTCACCAATAGTATAATGTCTTTGAAGCAGCTGTTTGAATACACGAGTCAGAAAACTCAAAAAGAGATCAACATTGGAGTATTTCGTAAAAGAAGGGACATTCTCATATGGCGAAGACGCAACTACACATTGAAAATACACACCTGAATATTCAAAGTAGGACTATGGGAAGTGTTCAGCATTGACTTCACTCTGCTTCCACTGTAGTCTAATAATCTGAGAATATTCCACCACCATAATAAGGATTTTGTCCTTAGGACCCTATGAATGTTTTACAGATAGAGAGTAACACCTGATGGCAGAGATTTCCCTGACCCCTGGAAATCCTACACTAATTATGTTATACAAATTATATACTTTCAGGTTATCAGCAATTTTAAATGGATAACAGCTCTCTTTTCACTAAATAACTGACATGGGACAGCACAAACACCTTACAAGGTTTTAGATCTGGATCTTGACCTAATTGGTTCTCTTTCAGGAGCTTACCATTCTTCAGAAATATGTCAGCAGGTAAGAGACTTTTAAAAATACAAATGCACACCACTTAAAATGTTCACATACATGGAGAACATGTACATGTGCCACATGAAGGCCTGTGCCTGCTGTTCAAACACAGTTGTGCAAGAGAGGAGGAGGAGAATGGCTAATTGCAATGTACTTAAAAATATATACTTCTACATTCTGGTATTTTACCAAATTTCTGCTACTTAAATGAGAGGACTTTAACTACCTTGATATCTGTTTGAATGCAATAGAGCAGTGCACAAGTAACTCAGGTGTTTTCTGGTGTGCCTTAATGATAAAATCCTGACACAGGCAAATGAGGAGACAACCAGGTGCCTGCTTTTACTGGTAAGACTTGCCCTGAGGAAACCCAGACCCCTGTTACCAGTGGAAAAGCCTAGAGCAATGAAGATTTCTCCTCCACCATGGAGGGTCAAGTTAGGGAACATTCAAAGCAACTGGATATACACAAGTCCATGGATCCTGAGGGAATGCATGGACAAGGACTGAGGAAGATAATTAATGTCATTGCAAGGCCCCTCTCAATAATCTTTGAAAGGTTACAGAGTTCAAGTGAGGTTCCTCAGAACTGGAAGAAAGCAAATGTCACTGCTGTCTCCAAGAAGAGTAAGAAGGAGAATCCAGGCAACTATTGTTTGTCAACCTCACTTCAGTCCCTGGAAAGGTGATGGAGCAAATCCTCCTGGGAACCACTTCCAAACATATAAATGACAAGAAGGTAATTGGGGAAAGTCAGCACTAGATCTGGGAACAGGAACTTATGCCTGAACATCCTGATAGCCTTCTGCGGTAAGATACCCAACTTGGTGTGAGGGAAGAGCAAGGATTTTTACACTGTCTCCCGTAACATCCTCCTACACAAACTGATGAAGCAGGGACTACAGAAATGAACAGTGAGGTGTATTGAAAACTGCCTGAAATATTGGGCTCAAAGGCCTATCATCTTCTGATCTGCATGAAGTCCAGCTGGATGCCAGTTATCAGCAGCACACTCCATAGGCTGATGCTCCTTTTGCATGGAGAAGGCTGGGATTAGGGAGCACATCTTATCAATGTGTATAAAAATCTGATGGGAGGCAGTAAAGAAGACAGAGCCAAACTCTTATCAGTGATGTACAGTGAAAGAACAAGAGGAAATGGGCACATTCAGGAAATTTAAACATGAGAAGAAGCTTTTTTACTGTCAGGATAATAGAACACATTGTCCAGGCTACTTGGGGAGTCTTGATCCTTGGAAACATTCAAAACCTGACAGGCCACAGTCCTGAGCAACCTGCACTAGATAACTCTGCTTTGAGCAGGGTGCTCGAACCAGACAATCTCCAGAGGCCACTTCAAACATCAACTATGTTGTTGTGATCCTGTGAAACCCATCTCTTCTGTTACCAGGCTGCAGCTCCTGCCAGAGTGGCAGTTTCAGAGCAATAGTTCAAGACAATCAGCAACAAACATCCTCATGTCCAGCCCCTTATATTCTCTCTTGTTAGCTGAGCCAGGCAGAATCCATACTGCTGGCTGTCCACTGGGATAGTATCGAAAGACAGGCAAGAGCAGGGCTTTAGTCTCCAGTTCCAGGCTGTTTGCCTTATTTGTTACCACCACTTGGCTCTGAAGATTTCCAGATGCCTACAAGTGAGTATATTTCCATTTTCCATGGTTAATGTCATATTGTTCACTCAATGGCACCACAGGCCCATACAGGACAAGGCGATACAAATGTGTTGACTAGAAAGAAGAAAGCATGTTACTACATAACAAGGACTAATGTGTATCGTCCTTCAAATATAGCACAGAACATTTATAATTTCTCTAAGTTCCATATAAATTTTTCCAATATCATTGTGAAGTAGAAGACAATACCATGAGATATAACTAAAACTTCAAGTTTTGCATTCTCCTGAGCAGAGAAGTAATGTTAATTTTGCAGACATGACAAGAAAGTTGTGGAGTTTTTCCACAGATCCAAACCCATATTTCTTTATAAAGTTGAGAAATGCACGAAGAATAAAAATAAATACATTCCTAGTAGAAAAAAAAATATGAAAGAGAGTGCTGTTCATCCTCCTCCCTTTAGTCTGGTCTCCAGCAGCAGAACCATTTGATGGCACACAGAAAAGACAGTGATTCTATTCTTCCACAAACTTCGTCAGCAACTAACAGGAAAAAAAAAAACAATGGAAAACTTTGATAATCCTCTTCTATCTACAGGATAAATCAATGTTCCCAAACCTCTCAGGAGCATTGCACCACTCCTAGAATCCTGTGGACTGTCCATGTGGGACTTGTCACATGCTGGGGAGTCAGCGGTCATGTGAGCTCACACATCAAGGGAGAAGATACTGATGGTAGACTACAACATCTACCATACAGCACTAGTTAAGTTCATAAACACTGTATTTCCACACAGGTCTGCAGACCTGCTCCAAAAAAACTTATCGTGGCCTTCCAAACCATCAGGATATTAGACATCAAGTATGTAACATCTTCAGATAATCTAGATGATAAATTTATCCCCTTATTTGCACATGTAAGAGATGACGGATTCTCTACCTTGCCCACACTGTGAGGCTTCTATAGAGACTAAAAAACTTGTCTATTTGTCACCATTCCCTTCTCCAGATTTCAAATATCTCCTTAATTAAAATAAATATGCTAGAGGTTACCCAGTGAAAGGATTATGAAGTTAATCGTTGAATGGACAGAACAACATTCTCATAAATGACTGGTCTCATAATAGCTGAACTTAATAAAAGTAATAACTTTAGATTTATCTAAAAAGGAGAAACCTACAAGGATTTCTTCTCACAAACACAGACAGTGTGCTCCAGTCCTAAAACCAGGTTCTGGCATCTTTGTAGGCAAGAGCTTCAAAGTTTGATTAGAGTGGATAGTAGTATGAGCCATGCTCTGATATAATCCAGTATGTTCTGGTACATTTGCCACACTGTAGCAGATAACAATATATTACTGTTAAAATCACTGAGAACCAACTTTAGTGCTAGTCAAGTTTTAATTGAATAATTAGTCTCCTTCGTTGTATCTAAGTAAGGGTTAAAATGTAGCTTATAACACAAATGTTATTTTCTTGTCTTTCTTTTTGATAGGCTGGGGGTAAGGATTTTATGCCAAAACTGGTAAATTTTCAGTACTATTTTCCTGGCTTGCTCTAGACACTAACTGAAACACAACAATAGCCAAACACAAAACCATGGTCTGATCCCAAGTTCTGCTGTGGCGATGTCTCAGCCATTTCCATTCATGTCCCTGTAGGTCCACCCTCCCTCCCATCTTTATTGAACAGGTACCTGCAAGTACCACAGACTGAGCATCCAGTGCAAGTTAAGGAAAGCCAGTTACATGCATCTTCTAGGTGTGGCACAATTGGTCTTACCACCCAACTGTTCCAGTGCTTTGCCAAGATGGAACTAAACCCTAACAAGATGGACAAATTGTGAAGCTGAAAACAAAAATCTTGAAGGCTGAGACACCTGTACTGGCGGCTCAAATCCAAGATGATCTCAACATTTTTTATCTGCAAATAGAGATGCCACTAAAATTATAATTTTTCATATTATGACATAGTCATGGCTCTTTTTTATAAGCAGAGCTTCCAGGTTTTGCTCTTGCACAACAGCTTTGCCATTTTTAACTGACACTTGAAAGTGCTTCAGCTAGTTCAAAACACATCAGTCTGACTTTCTCAGCCACACCAGTCACTCAGCACCCCTCACCCTGACTCTGCCAGGTTACATCAGAACAAAATCACTCTGCTCTTCCTTTCAGAACCCTCCATGAGCTACCAAAACCCCTCCCACCTAAAGGAAAATCATTTGCTATTTAAACTTTCTCAAACAGTAAAATTCATAGCTTCAGTAGTGACCTGAAGGGTGCTAGGAAGCCAAAAAATAGGTCTAGACTTACTTTTTAATAGTGTCTTGAGCTGCCTCGAGAAGTCTCTGTTCCTACAGAAGAACTGCAAGGGGGACACCAAACGTGCATCCAAGAATTCCCAGGGGCTTAGAGCGGCATAAGGCAGCCTACTGGTACACCAGGCACAACCAGCATGGCCAGCCGTGGACTGACTGCAAGACAGCATGATGTTCAGAGGGCAAAAGACTGTTCTGTGCAGCATCCTTGTGGCCACCTGTCATGCAGGACAGTCCTTCATCAGTGACTGGGTATACAGAGAGATTCCTGTAGCAGAAATGCCAAATGAGTACGTGTGGCTTTAAGTTTGAAGGCAAAGCTTTCTTTCTGGCATGTCCTTTGAAGCAATACATTGTTTTTAAAAACCATGAATGTTCTGTACCTGTAATACAAAATTATCTACATTGCCTGTAGTTCTGGAATAACTCCTATGGAGTAGACATGTAAAAAACCCTTATATTTTAGTTATCTCTTGTGCATCAGAGTAAATCAGTATAATCTGTCTTTTATTAAGTTACTGGATGCTGTGGCAAGGAAAAAAAAAACACATTTGACTTTTAAGCACTTTGAAGTGAGTAATTTGAAGCCTCAGTAAGTGATAATCAGGAAAAATGGCACTAACATCTTATGATAAATCTTCTCTATATATTTAAGTAGGATTACTTGTGAAGCCTCAGAAATTAAAATGATTATATATAGCCTTATTTAAGACTTGAGTTTAATAAAGCATATGATATTGGTTTTCAAAATCTCTTTTTGAACCAAGGTAGCTATAGCAATGCCAGTCAAATGAGCTCTTCTGGGAGCAGTAGAACTAATGCAAGATGGTTCCCTTCACCCCATAAACGTACTCGACACCACCAGTTCTCATCATGCCACCCCTACAGGGCAAGAGAGCTCATGCAGTGTTGATAGTCCAAAGGTAGACTTAGCCCACTTTCTGCAAGCCTCTTCCTTAGCATTATGTCAGTTTGAGTCTCTTTCTTCCACACAGTCCCTAATTTTTCATTGGACTTGAAAGAACTTAAAGTAAACTAGAACTCTTACAGGTAATTGAGATTTGGCTGAATGCAAAGGATATTAGTGTAGGGCAGGCAGATGGACAGACAAATATCTTCTCAAAATCTTAAAAACAAGTTAAAAAATAACTCTTAAGTAGTCCATTCAGCTAGAATTACTACCTGAGGTTCCAATGTTATAAGAGTAATTATAAATTTCAACATGGTTTGATTCCAAAATTTCTTGTTAGCTACCAAAAAAATTGAAAAATATTCAGAAAGCTCATGAAAGCTCAATCCTCTTGACAATTATAAGAATTTTACTGTCAACTTCAGAGTCTTTTTTTCTTGTAAAATCCCATTAGTCAGCAAGAACAGTATCATTTCTCTATAACATTTCTCCATCTTTGGGTTCAAGAACCATCTTTTTGAGCATCATTACTACACTATGGATCCCAGGTACTCTTGTCTCAGTATTTCCAAAATGTCATTTAGCAATTGTCAGGTGCTTTAACATTTCTTGAAATGTAAAAAAGTGAGGGAATAGGCATAAGAAAGAGATGAGACCATAAATTCTAAGTAATATATCATTTAGTCCTTTGACATTTAAGGAACCTTAAGCTTGCTGAAGTTTGCAGGAAACAAACTTTTGCTATAGCCTCTTCTTCACCAGTATCAGCTTCCCTATGTAGTCAAGTTTCTCAGGACCGTCCAAAGGTCTACATAAGTCACTGAGCTGACCCGGGAGCAGACTGGGAACTGCACTGTTCACAGCAATTGTTTTGCAAGCATACATATTTGCTCACATTTTTTCACACAACATGGGAGACTGTTTTTTACTTCTTCAGTCTGTCAAGCTTACAGGTCATAGACAAATATTACCTGTGTACCGGCAGTTTTATATCGATGAAAAAACTGTTCTTGAAGATTACATATAAGCAAAGTACATATATAGAAGCCAAGTGAATTGGATGCTTAATGTTTGCACTCAATTGCTTGCTTTTTTAACATCTGTCATTTAACAATGATACTTTTTTTTCTGGTTTTTAGGACTGGCCCTAGAGCCAAGAGTTATGGTAATTACATGTCAAAAGTACTGATCAAAATAAACCCACCTGTAACTTTCCAGACAACTGATCTTTCTATTGAAATATCTTGGGGGAAAGCTTCTTACAAAATGCTTAGAGTCGTAGGTAAAAATAACACTTAAAAGTTACCACAGTGGAACTAACGCAATGCAGACATTTCCTGAGGGAATATGACAATACGTCTCATTTAGGAATTTATCTTGGTTTTACTTACTGTGTCATGATTTTCTTGTTTGTAAACTGTAAAATAAACACATTTCTGCCTTCAAGATAAACCGCAATTCTGAATCTTTACATTCAAAATATGGTAACTTAATCATTTTTGTACTGAGCCCAATTATAAAAATCTGTAATACCTGCTTTTATACAAGAAACATCTATTTCAGGTATTGCATGACAAAATCTCACACAGGAAGCACTTCAGTTCAGCATTCATCAGACAGCCATGCTTGCTCACAGAGGTGTTTGATGCTGCAATTTTAATTAGAATAGCAACTATTAAATTCCACAACCCAAGCTCCAAGCTCTTTCTGGATTATCAACTAGATTCAAAAACTTACCGCAAGTCAGGCCAGACACAAAATTCAAGCAACCAGTCGAAACAAACCTTGACTATGTCTCAGTAGCAGGCATTTTTTGGGAGTGGTAAGTGGCCAACATGGATCTCTTTTCTGAAGAAGTCTCCCTCATCTCAGGGAAAATAAGCACATGCAAGTAACTGCAGACAGAAGAATTCTTTTATAGATAGAACTTTTCTCAGCCTGGCAGCAAGAAAAGCAGTTGCTGCAACATAATCAGGCTATTGATTTTCAGCAGACTGGAGGAGGATTAACAGAAAAACTATTTCCTTAATGCAAGGATTCCTCCACCAGAATGGGACAAAAATGGAAGATTTTCTGTTTAAGTATTTTTCTGTATATTCATCAACTTGAATTTGAATGGTAGGACAATATTAAACAAGGTATTAATAAAAGAACAAATACACTTCACTGAAAAATAAGACTTCTTGAGCACAGAGACACTGTCTGAAATGCTTGGATGTCAGAATAGCTCGTTCACCCTGAGCCTCCCAAAACACAAAGGAGGACAAAGATATCCAAAAAAACAGGGAAAGCAAAATTTCGCTTGCATATAAGAACTATCTGGATTTGGCAGGAGAAAATGTGACGCTTTCTAAACCAAAATGTCACCTTGGCTAGCCACCTTGGCTAGACATTATCGTGGAAGATCAGTAGCAAAGGAAAGAGTAGTGATGGTCCATGCTGTTTTCTGACAAGTAAAATGGAGAGGTTAGGGAAATTGGTAGTAATTATGATATGTGTTTTACTGGGTAATATGATAGTATTTGCCTCTACAAAACAAACCAGAAAGGCTTGTTTCATCCTGAAAACTTTTTAGTAACAGCTACTCGTAATTGGTTTTAGGTATGTCTGTCCAGACTTAAAGGTTTATTCCGTATGTTAACTCCTACATGTCAATAACATTATCCCTTAGAGATCTCCTATAAAGATCAATAGGATCAACCAGTTGAACTATATTACCCTTTTTCTTTCCTAACTTGTGGCCTCGTTCAGATAGTGTCACCTATTCTTTTCATAGGCAATGTATTGTTTGCTTACCTACCTATTAGACTCACCTGTACTTCCAGGATGTCTTTGTTTTGGAATAATCTCTCCTTTCTTCATTTAGCAAGTCAAAGACTAAAAACTGATTTTAAAAATTCCTGGTTATATAAAACTCAAGGTTATATGTAACTCTTTCTTTCCCTTTGCAATCACTATTTGTACAGTGGTCTCAAATAGAGCAACACACATCAATTACCCTTTTGGTTTTTTAATTTCACAGCAGACTGAATGCCTTCATGGATACTGTAACACACAATAGAATTAAGCTGAAATGTAAAGCTCAAAGTATAAATTTTTGACTAGTTATCCTCTTAGCCTCTGGAGCAGGAATTATTTGGCCTACTAATCACCGCTTACCTGTTACGTATTGATTTTCAGCTAAAAACCCATAGCATTGAAAGAGTATAATTGCTATGTCCTGTCAGAGATGACTAGCTGTTTAGTTTATAATTTCACTCTTGGTTTCATAAACTCATAATTATTCCCAGATGGAAGCAGGTCAGTGTCAAACACCTTCCTGATTCATACAGTGAAATAATTGCCAAATATTGCTTGACACTATTGCAAACACATTATTGGTTATTTGGGTTAAGCTTTGATGCTGTGTGTGCCAAACCCAAAATGAATAGTAAGTATCCCAAGTGCAATCAGGACTAAATTAAATTAATTTTGTGGGCAGCATCATTTGGTTACAGGATCAAAGTAAAAATATTACTGGATCAAGTTCTTTTGTCATGAGCAGAGCCATGAGCAATGCAAAATTAAATAAATGTATTAGTGGAACTATTCAGTATGGCCAAAATCCACTTTGCTAAAAACAATTTGCAGAAATCC
Source organism: Nycticryphes semicollaris (assembly GCA_013400055.1). Classification (NCBI taxonomy): domain Eukaryota; kingdom Metazoa; phylum Chordata; class Aves; order Charadriiformes; family Rostratulidae; genus Nycticryphes; species Nycticryphes semicollaris. Next base: position 165,142 of record VXBJ01002936.1, read on the forward strand.
CCAGGGTTCACAAATACTTGTTAATGAAAAGTTCACAAAATAGAGAAAGGGTCCTTTTTGTTTGTTTGTTTTTACAAACCTCATTGAAGACAAAGTTTTCTCAGTTTTCCTAATATCCTTCTATGGTTACTATCTGAAAGGAATAATCTTTATCAGAGACATCCTTAAATTATTTCACTTTAAATCATAACACAGACCGCTTACGATAGTCTATTGTAGTTGCAGGTTTGTTTCTATGTCCAACTGCTCTGTAATAGACCAGTCCTCAATATCTGATTTCTTAATGCTTTCAAATCACCTGCTAATTTGTGTCACTCTGCCTGGAACCTTTATAATCTTTCATTGAGAGAAAAACTTATCATCTTAAAGCAATGCTGTAAGCGTTAAGGTTCTTGTCTCACACTTGATAAAACATGGACTATTATACAATAATCCACTGTGAGATGACGTAAATCACTACCACTTCAGGAAATCACTCTGTAACCGGAACTGAACCGGGATTTATTTACAAATTTGTATATTTTGCTACTACGTTGTCTGCTATTTTTGCAAAAATACTGAAAAAAACAACTACATGATTTATATAGACCAGCATCTTGATCACTGCACTGGCTGGTACTCGCCTGTGGTTTTATGCAGCACAGCTCTTCACAGCAGTTTGGACACAGCTCTACAAGCACTCAGGGAAGGAAGACAAGAGGGCACGAAGCACTTAGCAGGCACTGGTTAATGGGCAAGGGAGAGCAGTGCTGCAAAAATTGATGTGGAAGCACATGCGAAGTCATGCACAGACTGAGCATGTAATTGCCACAGAATGGCAAAATGAGAAATGAAAGGTCTGGTTGAGGGAAAGCGAACAACAAAATGTATCTAACGTCATAACACTGTCCTACTTGCAATAGATGTCCCTCTTTATAAGAAGAGGAAAGATTTTTATTTTTTTTTTAAGTGGGAAAGATGTATTAAGCATATTGAGAGCATAGCAGTACTTGGGTATATTAAGAAAGAATACTGAGAAAGCAGTTACACACACTCAGTCCAACGTGACAGCTACACACACCCATCATATCAGAGAGATCTGCACATCATGCATGATACCAGCCAGCCTCACCTCAAGCCACCCTTGCAGGTTCCTTGCCAACAGAGGCCACTGTTGGTTCTGTAGACAACCTCAGAATGACCCCTAAAATCAACACAATAAAAATTACTGTGTTTTTATATAGATAGAGTAGTTTGTATCACAGAGTTGATCAGAGTGTTTATAGGTCACATCATCCTCCACTGCTTGGCCTGCAAACCACAGCAGATAGATACTGAAGCAATTAACCTTAATTTCATTACATGAATTGGCAGGAACCAATCCAACAAACCAAAGGTGTTAGAATTATACATAAAAGCAACGGGAAGATGTCCAACTTCTGTCTTCTAATGAAGTGGTGAACTTAACTTCTTTCCATCCTTCTTTCCCTAAAATAACATTTGAAGAATAATTTTTAGGATCTAGCACTCAAAGCCTGGGAAGTCCAGAATTAAGACTGCCCAAACAATCCTCCTCTACAAGGAAAGCAATTTGGTTTAAGTTATACATTCACACTCTGTTTTTTCCAATATCTCCCTTGCCTGACACAGCTCACAGAAAGAATGGTACCTACACACAGACCAGGGCACTTAATATTCTTGATCCCGTCCCTGCCTCAATTTCTACAAGGCTTCAAGCATTACAGCAGGGTCTCAAGGGGACTTCAAGGTGAGAGCACGTGTACAGTTCAGGAAGCGGAAATTCAGTCAAGTGAACTCACTTTCATTCCTGACTCTTTCACTAATTTCACATAAATCTCCAAATTTCCCTCCCTGTCCCCAAGAAAGAAATATTTTGCTGTCCTCAATTTTGGTATGTCTCGCTTGAGGTGCTATCTTGCAGGGGTTTGATCTGACCACTCAGTTCTGTATCAAGGTCACTGTGAAGTGTGCACTCCCAGGTATGTTCCTGGCCAGCTCTGAAGACCAAAGCATTGACCAGCCTCCACGCTGACAGGCCTTGTCTTAATGTCAGCAAAAGTTTGTTATGTCATCTCATGAAGAGTTCCTTCTCACGTATTTTCTTTGCCTGTAAAACAGGGATGTTAAAGCTAAAGGAGAAGAAAGAGATGTGGAAGATTACTGTTACTTGGTGTTATCCATCCTTTCATTTAGTGAGACAGAATCATATGCAAAAGTAAAAAAGAGTATAATCATAAATTAAAAAATCACATAAGTGAAGGAAGTCTCAAAATTAACATTGCCTAAGCAACTGGAACTCTGTTTTTCCCTTGAGATCTTCACTTTGCCACACTAATATTATTTTAACAGATTACTGTGTGCATACTCATAGATGAAGGGCAATCATTACAGACTGTAAAAGTTATTAGGTAAAGAATTTACAACTAAATAAATAGCAAAAGTTTAGAGAAAATCAGAGACAGTGCTGCTGCTGAAGAAAGAAAACTGTACTGCTCCAGCAATCACTAGCAGAACAAATATAACTTCTTTCCCATATAAAAATACCAGGGCAAGTAATTTTGGAAGTCAAAAGAAATTAACCGTAACAGAGTTACAGAATGTAAAATGGATCACTCTACACGTGGGAGGGTGGCTAGAAACTAAGTGCTCACTGTTTTTTCAAATACAAGTAGTAGGGATCATTAATGAAAGCTTGTAGGAGACAGGTTCGAAGAAATAAAAAGGAGATGATTTTTCACATTAACAGGTGGAATTTGTCCAAACGCTTTTCTGCTATCAGCACCTAATTACCAGAAAAGCGTAGACGAATTGGATTAAATTCAAAGAAAAGCTACAAAAATAATTAGGGTAGACTAAACTAAAAGAAAAGATTAAAAGAGAAATACATGCATAGCGCTGGCTAAATGACAGCGAAGTTATGATTACATCTACAACAAATATTTAAAATGTGCAAACTCTACACTGGTTCATTAGCAGAATCATTTAGAGAGATACAAGAGAGTATTACACAAATATCAAGGAAAAATTAAGTGATGAACACTGAAGTTCAATAGTAGGAAAAAATTTATTCAGTCTCTAAAATGAAATTAATTGGCATAATAGTATATTAGATAATCACTTGAATCTACATTAATTTGGGAATGATCCTGCACCGCAGAAGGCAAAACTAAGGAATGTAATAAGAGGAAGTTTCTACAAAGGTTTTTGATCAGCAATTTTGGAAAAAAATTTCCAACAAAGTTGATAAATTTTTCAGGTAATCATCATTTTATTAAAAAGTTTCATTCTCTTGTTGGCATTTTTGGTTGCGTTCTTTTAAGAATTCTATTATTATGATTTTGGTAAAGTGTATGAAGGGTTGTATATATGAAGTATATAGAAAAGCATACAGAGAAAATAATTGTTTTAGTCCTTCCAAACTTTATCTTCAAAAAAAAAAAAATAACTATACCCTCACTTCAACCCTAACACGTTAAAATCGTAATTATTGCTGTCATTTACAGTTACAACTTTATTTTTAGCTATTCTCCTTCCAGATGTGCTCTTTCCCCACTCCCATACCCTTTTTTAGGCACTCACCTTTCCATTGTAACCCATTGCCCCCGGCAGGTTTTTTTTTCCCCTTCTACCACAATCTGCAGCACGGTTTCACAGAGGCACTCTGCAAAGGGAAACATCTGCAGTCAGAAAGGCCTCCTTACCTCCCTCTTCTCCGTGTCCTCAGCCAGCAGGAGACAACAAAACAGCCCTTCAGAGACAGGACTTCACCCACAATGCTCCTGTTTGGCATTTCTCCATGTTTATCTGTCCAAACCACTGAGACTGTGCCATCTCCATGCCAGGCCTTAAGTCTTCAGCTTAATTACGGTTTTTGAAGGCAGATGGGGGAATGGAGAACTCTCCATGCCTTCAAAATACAATCACATGTTGAAAAGGGAGTCCTTCACAGGAAAGCAAGTAAACAGTAAAGAGACCTAGGGAAGTTCCTTTGCCAGCCGCATCCTCACTTCCTCAGGGCTTAAAAAAAGCTCCTTCAAAGAAACATTGAGCAGCTGTGTCCCATACACTGACCTAAACACCACCCAGAGTAATTTGAATCTGAATGATACAAAAATGGAAAGAACTCAAAAGACCATGACAAGCATTCAGTGTTACCACAGATTTTGACAATATAATGAAACAAAAGGGATGCTCAAGAATTATCTGTTAGAAAAAAATGACTTAATGGACTGCAAACAAAGAGGACAAAAAAATGAATGATAAATTCCAGGGCAAGAAATCTAGCAGCCTCTTTCTGTTACTGCAGATGGGAGCAGCAAGTTCTGGGCCAAACTTTCAGATTCGCCACTGAACTATGTCACTGCTTATTGCCGGCTACCTTCATCTCGTCCTCCTTCACTTCTGTGACACATCAGCCATTTATTTTTACTGTCCACGTGTCCATATTGTCACCAGTGAAACACATACTTTCTCGTCCCTGCATGTTTTCCGAGTTTTCCTCTTTTTTTGTCTCCCATAGCAAAACTCAACAATCATCTTTTCCACACCACGATCACGAAGTTTTCCTTGACAAAATGTTAAAACTAAATCATTTTAATGTAAATAGTGTTACACGCCAAAATTATGTCATATCAACAGGCCACTGTGATACTTTTGCAGAGATGTCATCATCTTCTCCTCCATCCTCTCATTTGGAGGCTTCCAGCTTCACAGAAGTGTATCTTCCCATGTGTTTGTACCAGCCACAAACAGCAATCCAAGCTGGATTTGTCCAGCAAACCAAGCTGGACTTAGCGTATCGAGAGCAGCAGCACAAATAAATATGTTGGACCAAGTTGTGGTTAAAAGTGGAAGTACTTATTGTAATCCAAGAGCAAAACATAGCCAAATTAAGCAGGGAATGACATCACTTCCAATTTTTAAACCTGAGGAGATTCCACAGGAAACCTTATCTCAAGTTTACAAAGAAGCTTTCTCCTGTCGTCTATCACAAGAATCTTTATGGTTATATATTTCTGAAGCACTATAATGAGCCTTAGCAGACTATACAGTCATTTAATTAATATACGGGGTACCAGCTTTTTCCAGTTTGAGAAGCAAAATTGTGTGGTAAGAGCAATAGTTTGTCCACGGGTCTGGGTTTAGTGGCAGTATTATCTGCATAGACTGCCTAATGTGTTTAGCTTCTATGAAGAATTTGTTAACAGTAAATCAACATTGTCATTATTTAATAATATGGCTGCGTTCTATCCTGCTGGGTGGAAATAGTCAATTCTGACTTTCAAACATCTTAATTTCAGAGGTAATTTTATTGGATGGGCAGCATTAGATAAAAAGCACCCAAATCAGAGTGAACATAAAAGCCTAAGATGATTTCATTTGGCAAGAGAAATACAAACTGACATTTTGTTTGTCATGCAAATGCACACTGAACACACCGGGTGAGAGCGAGTTGTGCTGCGTCGCGTTTACCATATACACATTGATTCCCATTACAGGCCTCAGAGGCAGAATCCCACTGTGGAAGAGTGGTCTCTTGAAAAGTGGGTGAGAGCTTCCCTGAGGAGGCATCTCAGTGGTGCAGGGAAAAGAATGGTAAAAAGGCAGTGGGGATCAGGCAGCGCTACAGACAGAAGACAGACCATAGCCTGGCTGAAGCATGGCCCTTTTCGGCGGGCAGCAGGGGGTCTATTTCTTTTACCTGCTTCTTACCATAGAAATAAAAAGCACATCTCTAGCAAAACTTCTCTAGGAGTGGTCTAGATCTAGCTATTGCTTCACTTGTCACTTCTAAGGAAAGGACCTGTTGCCACCCCTGCCTGCCGTGAGAAGGTGGAGAGGACACTGCTGCATCAGAGGGCGGTTTCCTGGGTGAGGCTGGAGCACAGATAGCTTCAGCATCAATGACAAGAGCTTAGCACTCAGTTCTGACGCCAGTCAATCAGGGGCAACCTCTGTGTTTCAATCACACCACGCTCTCAGGCTTAACAGCATTATGCAGCCTTGCTGGCCCTCAGAAGCTCAGACCTTTGCAGGATCAAATCTATAGTGACTTGAAATTGAAATCAGGGTTACCAATAACTAAATGGAAATGGTGTTGTTTCCCAGAAAAGAGTAGATCTTTCACAATGTTCTGGGGTGCATGTTTTTCGTCCCCACTGAGCTATGAACAATAGGCAACTCTCTGCTTTTATTAAAAACTTTGAGGGATTATTATTTTAGTTAAGCCTTTAAAAATTCATACCTATCTGGAAAGGGCAGCTTGTATAATGAACTTCCTGTTTTCATCATAGCTGGATACTGCTTTTTTTGCTGTCGCCTGTTATTACCCAGTTAATATGAACTGCCTGGAGTTTATTTTTATCTCACTTGAGCCTATTGTAAGGTCTGTTCAAGAACTTAACTTTCCAACCAGAAAATGTAATTACTGCATCTAACACTGAGTTTAGGAATATATTCTTAAATCCTTTTAAACATCCAAGATATAAAGTGAAAATAGATAAATTAATTACTTGAATACAAGCAATCTGTTCAACCCCAAAATTACCTTTTATTTTCAAATTAGACCCTTAATTTCTAAAATAAGTATTCATTTGATAAAGAAGTCATGCTCCATTCATTTAATTACCAATTAAAACAGGTGAGATGAATAAATATTTGCCAAAATGGGCAGAGGAGCATTTCTATTTGAGGAAAAATATGTAATTATTTAAATGTCTTGAGATCACAAAATCAAAAACTTTGAAGTCTTCTGTGTTAGACAATTTGTTTCATGTTTATCACATCATATTTAGCACAAATGAAAAGTACTTAACACTGAAATGAGACTGAATGTAAGCTCTGGAAAGATCACATTGAACTACAGTCTTTCAAACTCTTACAGAAAAGTATAACAATAATAAATCACAAGGAATCACAGGATAATTCAAGTAAGAGGGGATCTCAAGAGGCCACCTAGTCTTGTGTCTGCTTAAAGCAGGGTGAGCATTGAGATTATAAAATTAATTTAATTACCAAAGGTTTCAAAATCCTCCAAGCATTGAGAGTGCATGACCTCCTCTGAAAAACCTGTTTCAGTATCTGAGTCTCATCAGGGTGAAAAGGTTTCTCCTCACACCTGACCTCCACGAGCCCTCCAGGTCCCTTCTAACGACTCTGACCTCAGCCTGTGCCCCTCTGCAGGGTCGCTCCTTCCCATGCTCAGGGTTTGGCATTTGCCCTTGCCGAATTTTATTAACACCATTACAATGGATAATTCCATTAATTACTCTTAAAACGAGAGCTTAACATTTTCCTCCTTTCTGTTTTGCTCTAGTATTGCAAACTCATTTTACTACAATTTGTCTTAAAGAGGTGGATTACATAATTCAGGATACATTTAAAATCTAATTAGATTAAAAAGAGAGATAAAGAAGTCTGTCCTATTTTTCATACACAATTTCTTTTTCACTGTCATCCACTTGCCATATATTTTTTTATATTTGCTGCTGTAATTACTTCGGCTTTGACAGACCCATAAGAATTTACAGAAGCTGCTTACTAAAAAAATCAAATTTTTGTCTCTTGAGCTAGTCTGATAAACCATGAGTAACAGTACTTTCTATGTGCATACATTGTCAACAATTTCAGTATTAAACCTTATCTATGGCAAGCCTTAAATTCTTTACTTTAAGCCAATTTGATATTAACAGTAATAAGTGCTCTGCAGGAAAAGTGAACACACATTGGAAATAGGTATGTTCAAAAGGATTTATAGGTAAGTGAGGAATGCAAGTTTGACAAGTTAATTAATATTAGCTTCATTAAGTTTCAATTAATTGCATATATCAGTGACTCTTAAGGAATTTTTTGTTTTGTTGTAAAAATAATGTATTTCTGTCCAACTGCTGCCTGTGAAATTTCACAGAGAATATTGCAGTTTTTAAAAAGAGAAGGCTTATATTACAAAATTGCATAGTATAAGCCCTAGAAGGATACATTTCTCTGTCCTTTCAAGGAGACTGTGTGCAGTCCCAAGGGGCCACATTAATACTTAGTTTAAACTTTTTAAAAGGAAATGCAAAAGCTTCAGGATTGAAGTTTCAAAGCCAAATGTTACAGGCTGTTGAACAAAGGAAACTTATTTTGAAATTTAAAGCTTTGATTTTTATGCAACATGTCACTGGGATTGTGATATTTTAACTGTTTATTGCCTTTTACTTAAAACATTCACCCTGGAGATTTAAAAAAAAAAAAAAAACATGGGAAAGGAAAGCCTTCATATTTTGATCTTGGTATTCTGCTTCCTGTANTGCCATTACAAACCTTTCAAGACAATTTTCAGTGAAAGCTACTTGTGCTTGGTTTTCCATTTGAGTATTGGAGACTTAATAATCATGAATTACATAGCAAGCTTTTGGTTGAACTAGAACATTCATGGTCCTCGCATATAATAAAATGCATTTGTGGTGGGTTGACTTTGGCTGGATGCTGGATGCCCGCATAGCCACTCTCTTACTCGCCCTGCTCCTGCTGAGAGGGGAAGAAAACCAAATGAGAAAGCTCATACATCAAGATGAGGACAGGGAAATCACTCACTAACTACTGTCACTGGCAAAACAGACTCAACTTGAGGAAAATTAATTTAATTTATTGCCAATTAAGAATAGAGTAGGATGAGAAACATTCAATTATCAATCAAGAATCAAAGACAAAAGTTAAAACACCTTCTCTTCACTCCGCCTCTTCTTCCCAAACTCACCTTCACTCCTTCATCCCCAACGCTCTACCTCTTCCTCTCTGAGCGGTGCAGGGATGGGGGCCATGGTCATTCCATAACAGCTCCTCTCGGCTGCTCCTTCCTCCTCACACTGTTCCCTGCTCCAGCTGGGGTCCTCTTCATGGGCTGCAGCCCTTCATGAACTGCTTCAACTCGGGCCCTTCGTCTGGGCTGCACTGCCTTCAGGATAAGACTGCCGCAGCATGGAGTCCTCCACGGGCTACAGGATGGATATCTGCTCCATCATTGTCCTTTCCATGGGCTTCAAGGAAACACCTGCTCCAGCACAGTCCTCTTCAAAGCACCTCTTCCCCTCCTGCTGCTCTCCCCTCGGGGTTTGTAGGGCTGTTTATCACACTTTTTTTTTACTCACTTCACACAGCCGGGCAGCACTTTTCCCTTTCTTTAACAGGCTTTCCCCAAGATGCCACCACCTTGGCTGTGGGGCCAGGTGATGCCCTGCAGTGGGTTGATTGGAGCCGGCTGGAACCAGCTATGTCTGGTGTGGGGCAGCCCCAGACACTCCTCACAGGGGCTGCCCCTGCAGCCCCCCACTGCCAGTGCCTGGGCACCCACACTCAAAGGGGTCCCTCTTTCCATCTTTCCATTTTGGAGGAGCCTGGTCCACCTCTTGGTGGAAATCTAGAACCACAAAGACACTACTGAGTTTGACCTGCATGTCCTCACCTGCTGCAGCGAGAAACACCAGACACCCGGTAGTTATTCCACTGTCTCAGGTCCAAATATCGATTCCCACACACGAGCAGACACTTCTTCACCCCTAGAAACTGTTCCCCTAGAATTATTGTCCTGTAAAGACAAGTTAGGCAAATGAAAATTATATGGTTGAAGCTAGACTTTGTCTATCATGATGGTGCTAGCAAGTCTTCTTTTGAAGTCCTGCCACAGGATATTTCATGGGAAGAAGTAATATGAACTCTTAAGTTCCTGCATTTCTGCTTGTATCTTAGTCATGAATATTTAGGCCTGGATTGGTCTCTCTTAAATAATTGTAAATCCAGAATATTTGTATTGGCTTCATTAGTGCTACTTCAGATTCACAAAAGCATACCTAGATATAATAGTTTTGTACAGTAACCATAATACTGATTTCATGTCCTTTAAGTCATAGCACACTGCAGGTCCATTCAAATTCCTACTGAGTAAAACATTTAAGAAAATCCTACTGAAATAAAATATCTGAAAAATACAAGAAACACTTTAACTGCAAGCAACTGACACAAGAAAAAGTGAATTTTGCGTTATCAGCACTAAGTCTACTGCAATTAACAATATTAAAATGAAGCATGAGGAAGCATTTTAACTTAACCTTCTAAAGCAGTTTATCCCAGTGAGATCATTTAGGGCAGAGAATAACCTGTTAGGAGAGGTCATACCACTGAAGTGCTGCATTTACAGGATGAGGAGACAAGAAACTGAAGAAAACCATGTAGAGACCTGTGCAAGTTCTCCTGCAGCAGTCCAGAGGGAATTCCAGATCATTAAAAATTAATTTTCCTTTAGTTTTCTGATGTGTAATCTATTATGCTCAAATACGACACCACGTTTCATTAGCCAAAGAAAATACATCCCACACTGGAACTGAATACAATAATTGAACAGCTTTAGATGTTTAGCAAATTGACAACTATGCACCACAATTCTGGTGCGTCAAACCCCAAACTCCCTAAAATTGCAATATTTATCTCCAAAACCATAACTGTCTAAACATTTACATCAAGTTTCTTCCATAAAACACACATTGAAAGTTTAGAAATGTTGACTGAATCATTTCCTGTGACTCAGTGATTTGCTATTGCATCTGTGCAGAACACCAGGAGAGCTGTTTTTAGCTTGACAATTTTACAATTCAATGGAATGTTAATGGCTTCTTTAATTTCATATAACACAGCTTCTTATCACATCCTTAATCTCTTATCAGATTTTATCTACAGTAAAAAAAAAACCTCAAGGTCAGATTATAACCATGGAGAGAAGAAGTAAGAAAATTCTCCCATGCAACAGATCTCAGATTAAAGATTAGCAGTAACTGTGTGCCAGCTATTTCCTGTGATTGATCAGATATCTAGAGAATCATTACTCTCTTCCCCCCTTGCATGTTACCCAGCATACATGACAAGAAGGGGGTGTGTGCTGGAGTTAAATGTTGTAAACCTGCTCCTGGTGTCAGCCAAAAGTAGTTTATCATGCCCTGGAGTCACCCTCAGAGCAGTTCTGACATGTAGAGGCTGTTGCAGCCATCTTTTCAAATGGACTACGACACACTGAAACCTAACCAATCCAAAATTAGTCTGAAATGGGGCAAAACCTGTATCGGTCCTTAAATCCCCTGGAATATTTTCTGATGCTTTACAGTATGGATCCTCTACTTTTTTAACAGGTTTCACATTCCCTTGTAACATATGCAATAATCATAGGGAAAAAAAACCTCAACCAAACAAACAAAAAAATCAGTGCATGTCTGTATAAAACTCTTACAAAAAGAGTGAAACTGAATACCCACACTGTGCTGGCTCACGGACAGAATAAACAAGCTGGGAAGAGAGAAAAGAGAGAGAGATCCTTTTCCTCACCCTCCCTTTCCAACACTTCTACTTACTTTAAGTTTAAAAGAAATTTTAAAAGTAGGGTAAAATATATCATCGGCTTGATTTCTTTTCATTTACACTTCTCCGTTAACACCGTTATAAAGACACTCAGCTTTCAGAATGCCTTGTTTGTTTTAGGAGAAGCTCTTACTGTGCAATTGCTTAAAGCAGATAGGAAAGAGCAAACTGCATGGCTTTTGTTGAGCCTGCATTTTGGAGCAAATATCTTTGAAGCACAGCCTACTGAGAAGAACAGCTTTTCACAGGAAACAGAAGAAACTACTGTGAGCTCATGACAAATGGGATTTTCCTCAGGCAAGAAAGATGTAATAAACATCTCAATACAAAATTAGTTAAGAAATATGAAAGGTTGTGGGTTGATCTTTGCTGTTACAAAGACAAAGGAAGAACATGCCTATGCTGAAGGACCTACAAACTCCTTTAGAGCAGATTTCAGATATAAATAAAAAAATCTAAATGAATGCTCTGATATATGCCTGCAAACCAGTCAATATGACAAAAATGCATAAGAAACAGCAGAAAAGTGGATGCCATTCGTTCTTTGTCACACCATACTGACAGATCAAAGCCCTATAACTGCTGTAACATGCCACATTCCAAATCCCTCCTTTTCTTCATGATCCTCATTTTCCATGTGCACCTTGTAACAGCATTTCCCATTCTCCCTCTCCATCTGCTGTTCTGCGTGACCCCATCATAGAATCATAGAATGGTTTGGGTTCAAAGGAAACTTAAAGATCATCCAGTTCCAACCCCCCTGCCATGGGCAGTGACAGCTCCCACTAGATCAGGTTCCTCAAAGCCCCATCCTGGTCTTGAACATCTCCATCTCCACCCCCTTGGTCCCTGGTACCAGGGTCTTTGACTCTACAGGTCACACCTTCACTGCCCTCAAGTCACAGTGGTCTAGCCCCCTCCCTGTCTCACTGCCGACCATTTCAGTGTCCACTGAAAATATTCATTTACTGTTAATTTTAAGTAACAACAATTTAAAGAGAAAAGCCTCAGAGTCTAGTTCCATCCAAAGAGCAAGCAAAAATGTGGCATGCAGGGGAAAAAGGAACTATGAAATAGATGCATCAAAATTGTATGCAAAATTCTACCATGGGCTCATGTTGAGGATACATGGCCAAAGGTCTGAGCTGGCTCCAAAGATATGTGATTCTTAAAGATTTTTTTCAGTCTCTGTCTTCTTACTCAGTGCCAGCATAAAAAGAGCCAGTCCCTGACAGATATTCTAAGTCTAAGTGCAGGATTGCTGCATTGCTGATGCCTGTACCACCAAAAAGGGGTCTAGCTGCTGGTGGATTTTGTTATTATATAAGGAAAACAATTTTTAAAAGAACAGAGTACACAGGAAGTCTAATGCTCCAAAAATTAAAACTTAGGTTTTCCCACGGTTCTACAACAGAGAGAAGGATCTTCAGTGATGAAGGAAAGTCTACAGTCTTGGTTAAAAGGGACAGGATTTTGTTCTGGTCAACGGTATTGAAGTTATCAGTCATTCAGTCAATTTGTTCTCTGAGAACATACGAAATTGTATGACTTTGCTTTTCCTAGTGGGCTCTGAACCACATAAAATGCTCACTGGCCTTACTTAATTTGCCTGAATTTAGCAGAATGCTGCTATATTTAGCTGTTTGTGTATAATCCTCATGGGACTGAGGCTAAAATTGTTGGCTGATATTTGACCTGCCTTTCCCTATTAGTCATTGCTTCTAAAGACCATTGTATTTATGGCCCATCTCTTAGTGCTCTAATCTCAATGTCCACAGAACAACTGCACACAGTAAAGCAGTGAAGTTTACTCCACATTTTAAATCTGAGTCTCCTATGGTTGGTATTCAGTAAATTGCCACTTCTGCTCTTGTAGAATGCTTGACTTCTACTTATCTATTTTTTTTCTTTAGTTGAAGATTTTTTTACAGATTAAATCATTCATATAAAAAAAAATAATTACAGAAGACATGGAATGTAACTTGTGAAACAAAAAAAATTCAGGAATGTGAAGAGCTAGAAAATGCAGTTTACCTATCAGTTCCTCATGCAAGCGAAAAAGAAAAAAAAGGAAAAAAAAAGAAAAAAAAGAAAAAAGAAAAATAGACGTTTACAAAAATTAGTAAGGAGAACTCTTCCATTTTAATTGGAAAAATTGTTTTCTGTGGCATAAAGCTCCAGCATAAGTTTGATGAGTAGATAAACCCAACAAATGATTCCCTGCAGCTGAAAGTTTGTCTTCCCCTTTCTTTTTCTACTCCTGCTTCGCTTCTTACATCCCAGTTCCTATCTTCGTCCTCCCCTGCTCAAAGCCACACAATCCACTGTCACATTTACTGACTGTAGCAGCAATCTCTTCTATGACCTGAACTGATTGACTGAAATTTCAGAAAACTGCCCACAACATAAATGGCATAAATGGTCTGCCATTTAAGTGAATTAAATGATCTTCTGGAATGATTCAAGCATCAGAAAAACCACAAAGTATACGATGGGAAAAGAAAGGGGAAGAAGGGTAGAGTTTTTGGTGGAGATGAGCTGGTACCTCTACTCCATCCCCTAAAAAGATACCACTTGAAAGAATGTGTTTCTTTGTCCCACACTTTCCACACCTGGTGTAAAACCACAACAGATCTCACTGATGCAGTAGCTATCCTGGAATTCCATCAAAAGTAGCTTATTTAGTCAGGCATCAGACTTCCTCCTATAGCTTCAGGACACTGCATTCTGCTTTCCTAAGTGCTTTGGCTTTTAATACCCATGTCTTCGTAATATGGTGGAGTTGTTTTTAACAACAAGGATGGAAAACTTTCTGTCTAGGGTTCAGAAGCTCATCTTCTGGTTTTAGAGTAGTAAGAACCATCTGCACTCAGATGGTCCCAAAACATCATCATCCAAAGAAGCCTCTGCCCAATATTCATTCTGGCTTCACGGTAGAGCAAATACACAAAATTCTGCAGCTCCCTCTTGGCTCAGAAAGGGTTCTACACTCAGCTCCATGTTTGCAAAAGAGATCTGGAAAAAATGTTCTTTGTCTGAACATTATTGTTCCTTGGGGGTGGCAGAGCATGCCCCTTCTGCAAGAGAGAATAGACTCCAAGGCCCCCCATGGCACACAGCAGCTCCCAGGGAATCTTTGATAGGCCAATACCCCCCATATGCCTCTAAACCATCCACAATCCCCGACAGCCACCATGTCAAATGACAATAGTGCAGAATCCCCAAAAGAGTTTCAGTCTTTTGACAATGAATTGAGAACTTTATTACAATAAGTAGACCAGAATTCCCCTTAAGAAGGCACTCCCAAAGTATGGTCCACCAGGCCAGTCTAAACGTTTTAAGGCTGGCCCGCAAAAGTCTATTAAAACACTGTTTTCAACAGTGTCTCTTTTAAAGGTTTGACAAAACAGCTCATTGGCAGTACCAGAGAAAGAAGGAGACTAACTGGCATCCATCGGCCAGAAACTTTGTGAACTACTACCTTAAACCATTTTTCCTGCTATCCTCCTACTCCTGTCAGAGTTTTTCAACCCCCTTCTGCAAGGTGTCCCCTTACAGATTTAAAGCTACAGCATGCATGCACCTTCACCAGGACTCCCCTTCTCCATCAAGGCGCTGGCTCTTCTGAAGAGCAGCAGGGTCCAGAGCCACAGCAATGCTCAAATGCCCAGCTTGAAGACCACCCTGCTGACACAGACTTCCCTGCCTAGAGAAAACTTCTGTCTCTTCAGTTATTTTAGGTATTGAACACCACAGAGATG
The DNA here is from genome assembly GCA_013400055.1 of Nycticryphes semicollaris. Lineage (NCBI taxonomy): Eukaryota > Metazoa > Chordata > Aves > Charadriiformes > Rostratulidae > Nycticryphes > Nycticryphes semicollaris. Next base: position 180,288 of record VXBJ01002936.1, read on the forward strand.
GAACTCCTTTGAGAGACCACAGGTTCCAGCATGACTTCACAGTTCACCACATCTCAGTTAAGTTTACATACTTTAGTTGATGGCAGTCACATACAGTCTATGGCTAGCGATAGTGATGTCAGCAAGTATTGCCTAACATTTTCCCTTTTACTGCATCTAGATTGCATGATTTCATCTTGCGCAAGATTTCTGTGGTTAAGGAAGAGAAGGGTGGAATTTGACACCTCCTGTCATTTACATGAGGCCACTTGAAATGAAAGTGAGGTGTTCCCAGCTGCTGACTATGCAGCATGCCTAACTAGAAGACTGTCCTTTAACCAAGAGCTGCTCACACGGGATAACGATGCTACAGACATCTGTCCTGCTCTCTCTTACCAGTCTGTTCCCTCGCAGAGGGAGTGACCAGGATGTTGCATGCTCAAAACCAGGCTGTGGTTTCCACAATGCCTGGAGCATTACAGACCTAAGAAACTGCTCTTAATCATGGCTACTCCTTCCAAGTACCAAAAGAGAAAAGACACCTAAGAGCTATTCACTGTGGTTTTAAGATGGAAGAAGTATTTCTACAAACTTAGATCAGCCAGTAGTGGTGACTCCGGTAAGGCACATAAACGTAGTGCCATTCAGCAGATAGTACTCAAATCTGAGGGTACATCTCAGACATGGTATTATTCTAACCTGTGCTCTCAACCCAGCCTTTGTGTATGGGTGAGCAAAAAAACTATTTCCATCAAGGTTGTATTTCTTCCTACCACATCCTGATGTATATTCTACCCATTTCTTGTACTGCAGCCAAACAGGGGACTCTTCACGTATTTGATTCATTCATTAAATGAAAAAAATGTGATTATGGAATCACAAATGCTGCATGAGGTGACCGAGAGGACATGTAGAATCTGCAACTATTTTTGTGTTCTTTTACAGTATTTTTTGAAATTGAGATTATATTTTTTGTGCAACAGCTGGGGTCACATTCGGATGCACATCTTTCAAAAACCTAACTATGTAAAACTCTCTCCTGGATGCACAGCTGGAGAATGTCCACCATCCAATGTCTCCTTGGTCAACAAAATACTTAAATCTGACATTGAATATGTCTCCAGGATGTCTTCTCTTCAGAAGCAAAACAACACAAAGCTGCTCCTGGAGCTAGCTATTACAGTTAGTTTTGCTACTTCTCTGAGAATTATCATCATAACCTGGATTAGACTTGCTGTCTACGACACTACCTCATTCATTAGAAATTTTGCCTTAGTACTCATAAAATATGATAAGGGACCAATCTGAGGAAGCTGGGGACCAATAAAGTATTGAGAAGCTATACCATTGACTGTGCTTTGAGACACCAAAAGGTCTTAGTTTTTCTCAGAGTTTCAGTTTCCTACCCTTTTCCTGTTCTTGGCACTACTATTTGCCTTTTCCTATACTCCTCAGGATGAATGACATTTCTTTGCAAATACAGGAAGAAAAACTGTCAGCAGGAAGCAAAACCAATGTGAAGTACTGGCCCTATAGTCTGTGAATTGTCCATACTTTCAAAGAATGTGTTATTGTTGAAAACTACTCCATCAGAGGTCCTGAGTGCCCTTAGGACAGCCTCTTTCCCTAGCACAGCATAAGAGTCCTGTAAATACTGCTTTGGGGAATATTAGTCACATTAGTAACGCTCACCAGTGTAGACAACAGTAGACAGCAGTGAAACAGGAGCAGTTACAACTAGTGGTGTAAAGACTGTGGAGAAATGTACACTATTTGTTTTATCCTGCTGCTACTATTGCTGTAACCAAAAGTGCAAGACAATCTGCAGGTGTAAGCAAGCACAGCACTCCTAATGTCACAGAAACTATGTCAGGTTCATATTTTTCTTCACTTAGCAGACCCACCATGACAAATTCAAAACTACACCTGCTGGTAGCTCCTCATTCCTTCAAAACCCACTTCAATTTGCACCAAGCGTGGTAATATACCCTATCCACATCTAGCCATATTAATCTCAGCATCATAGTATCTGTATTTTTTCCTCACCTGACAAATGCATAAAGCGCAGTTTCTTCTTCATTTCTTCTTCTTCAGGAGTTAATTTAAATATGTGATACAAAGACAGCATTAGTGTTTATCGTGCTAATACACTTCATGAGGGATTTCCTTTGAAGCAAGATGTTGTAATACGAAATAATCTCTTTATACCGAAATGCTCTGAAATCCCCTTCTACCCTGATGAGGTATAATCTTTTCAGCAAGTATTATGCTATAGGTATATATATATGATGCCAGTTTTGCAAGGTAGACTGAGAAGGAAAAAGAAATATATGTATTAATTAATCGAATAGTACACAGAAATAAGAAAAAATATCTGTAAACTAGTCATTCTGAAGGACACCATTCTTCTAGTCATGAGTCTTGGGGTGCCAGACCACTCCATTTGCTGATGCTAAACAAGTAAACCTACAATAGCATTTAAGCAGGCATGAAACTTTTCAGAATACTCATGTTCCCTGCAGGCTCCTGTACAGATGTTGTAATAAGTCTGCTAGATATTAAAACTAGTTCAAGCTGCAAAATACTTTTCACTTCCTTTTCTGAGTCTCTCTTTGCAAATTGCAGGCCAGAAACAAAACCAATACAGAGTCAACAAAGGATTAAGACACTATTTCAATATTTTTACTCTGCAGCAAAGGTAAAAATAAATATCTGTCGTATTTATTCTGCTACTTTTATTACGAGCAGTCTGCACTATGCAAAAAAAAAAAAAAAGGCATTCTGACTGAATGTTTTAAATTACTTACCTACCTAGAGCAATATTACTAAGAAACCACATAAATACTTACCTATGTAACTTTTTAAGGCTTGTTTTTTCCTAGCCACGTAACGATTTCAGTAAAGGGTGTGATATTTTCAGCAAAACTATCAGGTGAATACAGACCTTCTAGCACAACGATACCAATCTCAATATTAATATTCATTATACCTTATAGCTAAATACAAAATTGCATGAGTAATAATTGCATTTGGAGAAGGGGAAGTTGTATTCTTTTTCCCATACCAATATAAATTGAAGCAGCAGTACTCTGAGGAAGAACAAGCTTTTCTGTACACACGTATCCTCTTTCAGATTTAGTTGTGTAGGATGAAGTTGCTATCACTCCTGGTTACTCCTCACAACCCATTAGTTGTAGGATATTGCTTGCAGAACCCTCCTAACAAAAGAGAACATATGAGCCTTTCCTCATTCACATGGGTCCAGTCTACAAGGTTATTAGCTGATTTAATCAAACCTTCTAGCTGGGCCCTTAGCAGATGAAGTTGGCACACTTACTTCCATTACCAGGATTTACCAGGGTGATACTCTTCAGCAGCAAGATCAGTAATGAAGAGATGATATTTTAACATCCCCAACCAGCCCAGCTATTTGCAAAGTCAGCAGCTGTCACCAACAGCCTGAAGCCACTATGACTCAGAAGAAAACAATGACTGTCAGGATCCAGCATTTAGCCCTGCTCAGCCTCTAAGGCATCCACTCTGGGGTGAACTATTTATTTTAACCTACATAACTGCCTCAAGGATGGGGACTCCCCTCACGTTAATATATAGATAGGTATAAATTGCTGTTTGCATCACTGATTAAAAGCTGGCTCCTGACTCCAACAGGGGCATGCTGTTAATGCATCTTTTTACAGCAACCAAAATACACACACATTCTGCGGTAGCAGTCTGAAAAAAAAATCAGAGGGCATCAGTGAAAGCTTGAATATTTTGGTCCACTATTGTGCATATGCATCATCATCTACAGATAATAAATCATTCAGTTGCATTAGTGATGAACGTGAAGGCAGAACTACCATCATCTTTGGTTTATGAAGTTCCTATAAGACTATTTAGTCATAAATTTCTTCTCCAGTCAAATGTATGGCCCCGTTGTTGGGTTTGAAACATTACTAGCTCATATGATATTATTTAAATTCTCTGCTGTGTGTCTACACAAATACAAAAACACTAGCTAACACTGAAGTGTTGGCCTCAAAAGTAGAAGTGCTCTTAAGTGAGACTTTTAAAAAACTAAGTTGCTCTAATATACCAATTTTACATCTTTCCTATTGTGTTTTTAACCTAATGACTCTCCCCCTAGTCCCATAATATCATGGCACTCATTACTACTGATCACAAGTCTTAGGTACAGCTTTTTAAAGCATTCTAGAGTATAATGAGGTACTACATTGCAAGGCCTAGTACTTCGAATTAAAAGAGATACTTTTTTACCAAGGCCTGCAGTGAGGGTGAGGAGCAGCACCTTTACACTGAAACAAGGTAGATTTAGACAGGACAGAAGGAAGACAATTTTTATGATGAGGGGGGTGAGGTGCTGGCACAGGTTTCCCAGAGAAGTTGTGGATGTCCCATCCCTGAATGTGTTAGAGGTCAGGTTGGATGGGGCTTTGAGCAACCTGGTCTAGTGGGAGGTGTCTCTGCCCATGGCAGGGAGGTTAGACTTGATGGTCTTTAAAGATCCCTTCCAATCCAAATCACTCTACAGTTCTCCGATTCCATGATTCTATGAAAACTAGAACACTGGCATTGACATATTCTGGTGACTATGTCCAGAACATGAAGGTGTTCTTGCATAGCTCGACTAAGGAATAAGTCAAATATGGGGGTCTTTTTATGTTATGTTAAGTGGTAATTCTTATGGTGAATGCACCATTGTAACCAAAACTTTTTCTATAGTACTGACGTAAGTCTGAGTCAGTGATGCAGGTCATGCTTCAAATATTTGCCTTGAACCAATAGTCAATGGTACTCAACGAATCTCAGGTCACTCCTTAGCTCAAAATCATCAGCAGGAAAGATTGCAGAGAGGATTGAATCTGTTCCTTGAGACCGAGACCCCAAACCCTTATCTTCCTCCAAAATTCAAATGTGTTTATAACAAGAAAAAGTCATCATTGCATATCTTAGGTCTACAGTGTCATGGGAATGCACAGAATATATACTTAATATAGTCACTCTATACACTATGTTGAAAAATCTTCAGTTAATAAGTGAATGGAATTACAATTGTAAATAAATACACAGGCTGCTAAGCTTCAACAATTACATAGGTTTTAGGGTCAACAATTTTCCGATGTTATTGGAATAGCAAATACATAAAAATAGATTTGGTTTCATGATAAAACAATTCTGTATTTATAAAATTAAATTAGCATTACATTGAAATATCCTTCTTTCCACAACGTCAGAAATGTAGTTACCACTCCGGCCAGGCATGTGAACATGAGTTTCTGGTGATTCCTCCAAATTCGTCCCTTCTCTTTCTGGTGTTTCATCTTCCATATTCTACATAAGTATTGATAAAGTGTATGTATGTGCCACCATTAGTTATTAAAACATGAGACATTATCTGGTGTAAGGTAGTGACTCCCCAGAGCACTGATTTTCAGAAATCAGTCAGCAGCCTTCATTCAGGATCTCAACTAAAAGGATTATTCTAAACTTTTCCCACACTGTTAAGGGTGGAATTAAGACATTTTCCCATTAGACTAATGCATGCATATCCTCAGGAAAAAAAAAAAAAAATTACTTTCCTCAATCTAAAACTCTTCTACTGCTATTATTAATGCTACAACATGGTACTGATTTTCTCCTTTTAACTGGGTATTTGGTGAATCAAAACAATGATTGCAGTGGTTAAGTATATTCCATAGAAGATCATGCAGATGTCTACAGACTAGCGTCATATTACAAGAGAAACACATACGTACATTTCTTTTGGAGATATTTGGTTTCAAACAAATGTCTTTGATTATTGGTATAGAGTATTTGTTCACTACTTCCTTTTCCTTTTTTTCCCCAGAAGCTTTACTTAATTATACTTCACTATGGTCTTTTAAAAGTTCACTTTTATTTCAAAAAGGAGCTCTGTGGAAAAAGAAATTAGCTTCTTACTAGCTCTATTTTATTACATTTCAAATCCAGAAGCATAACTTTTTACTCCACCATATGGGCATCACAGCAAACAATAAACACATTACTGTAGCATAATGAATTACTGTTCAGCAGCTGAGCAACAGTAACTGACCACATGCATGCTCTTAGCAAAATCAGACCCATTATTTTGAACACTGATGAGGATATACATTAGAATCTCTCCTCACAGCCACAACAAAGCAATTGGTTTTTTTCCCCAAATACAAATTCCCCATAAGACAGCAATCCAGATTCTGTATTTCCTCCTGAACTATCCACAAAACCACGTACTAAGCTTCACTGCATGTTTTTACTGAAAACTACTGAAGACTAAGAGTCTTCAGCATCACTAAAAGTCTAACAGAAAAAATATGCAGTTGCATCAATGCCTAAAACGTCCTGCAGATTCTTTACTGCGGAGACAGTACAGAAATGCATGATGAATCTCATCTGATCCTCACATCTCAAGCTGCAGTGGGAAGGCTCATCCTTGTCACACAGACAGAAATCACTTGATATGGTGTTCTCTAGAGACCCGGCAAAAAAAAAAAAAAAAGATGCCAGGCTTAGGGAATCACTCTTTGAGGGCACAGGGGAGAATAAGTTTTGCTATTAACAGGTGTTTATTACAGCTAAGTGGTAAGTTTATCTTACAGTAACCCGTGAGCTATGTTTGAGTCATCGCAAGGTATTTTTTAAATTCTATTAGCCAGGAAGAAAACTACTTAAAAGTGTTACCAGCACTTCCAGGTTTGCAGTGAATGAAAACACCATAGAGAGATACAATGTGGATTGGTACAACCCCAGCTTAGGATGTGCTCATCGCTGCCTGTAGCAAAGCCCACAGATGAGAAAGCTTCTCCTACACTTTGATTTTAGTTTTCTTTGTAAACTGGCCATCTATATAGGTGAACTTACAGACTCAGTGATAGTGATTAAGGGTGTACAAAATCAAGACAAGAATAAACTTAGTGGGGGAGCTCCACCTAGCTGGCAAAATTTCGCTATTTGGCCCAGTTTAGTTCTACACACAGTGGGAGAGAATACTTCATTGAGTTGTTGTTTCTGTACAAAAGCTCCCTGGAGAAACCACAAAGCCAAATTAGTATCCTCCAAACGTGCAGGCAGGACATCATACAACTGATCCATCAGTCTTGAGATTAAAGGTTCCTCTTCCAGAGGTCCTGTGTGGGAGAGTACCAGGGAAAACCAATTCTGCTGAGCACATTCTTCCCCCACCTTCCTGATCTCTGGATTCTCACTAAGAATTGGAACAAAAACCATAAAGGAGCAACCAGACCAAAAAGAGAGAAAGTGTTAGAAACATGGACACCAAGTGCACGTGTCCAAGTGCACATATTGCATCTTTGATCCTTTTCCCCTGTAGAAAGGGCTCCACAACTTCATAGTCCTTTGTGGTTCAGATTTAAAAAAAAAAGTGGCCGAGTTGCACATGAATGATCAGCAAAGGCAACTTTTATTAAAGAAATCTATTTTACAGACAAGAACAGAATGCTGTGAGGTTAATAAGCATTCTCCTTCCTTGACAGGCTGACTACCTACTGGTCTTTTCTCACAAGCTCCCTAGCTTTTGGATTTGTTTGTTGGTTTCTGTTGTGGGGCTTTTACACTTTTAACTATAACGTGATACAGCAACTGTTAGAAGTCACTGTTATCAAGGATGAAGCCATTTATAAGGTCAGCAGAATTTGAATGCTGGGACAGAAACCTAGAGTTTGCTGAATCCTGTATTAGGTCAGGACAAAACCAAAAATGCAAAGGAACTTTTCTCCAAATCACAAAACCACTATCTGTGTCACATAACCTATCATTTAAATCAATTTCAGCTTCTGAAATGTGAGATAGTGAGTATGAAAAATTTTAAATGGCTTAAAGAGGGACCCTAGGAGCCAAAGACCCATATGTTTGACCTCCCTACTAACCAAACTAGTAAAAGCTACTAGAATGAAAGAATTTACTAAACTCTTAAAAGTCAAAAAAGCAAATCAAAGAAAGAAAAAGGAGGAAAGAAAAGACAACAGGGCTATTTGAACTTCCTCAATAATAAAGAATTGGTGACTTATGGAGTAATATTTGGATAGAATACCAGCTTTCTTACCAGCTCATAACTTCTGTAGCACTGCAGGAAGACTGAAACAATGTCTATTGGTCCAGCACTGTTAAATTTCATCAAATATAAGCTAGCCAGTTTCTTGAAAGAAAAACTCTAGTTGATGCATGAATAAACATGAAAAGAAAGCTATTGGCAAAGCCAGCAACATACTTGGGATAAACTGTTAGCTTCCATAGAAAGAAGAGGTCTGGGGTTTTTTTTCATTTATTTTTCATATATATAATTCAAAGAGTCTAAATAAGTTGTTTCAAATTCTGGAGCATTGGTGAACACAGGGACCATGAAACCCCAAAGAAATCTCTCACAGGCTTAAATTTGCTCTAAAAGGTATTCCTTCCACCACTGCACATTTTTCTGGGCCTTCAAACTGAAAGGTTGGGAATCACATGTCTAACTGAAAAATGAACACTTAAAGCCCTCAGCAAAGACCTAGATACTGGAGATAAGAGTAACATGTGTAAAACAAAAATAAATTCTGTCCAGTAACTTGAAATTACTCAAGCCAGCATACATATACCAGATTTTTTTTTATCATTAAGAGTTAAGAAAACATTTATCATTGTTCATTAATTGTAAAAAGTGGTATACCTGCATGGAGCACCTTTGTCCCTTGAACTGACTATTCCTCTTGTTACCTAATTATTGCACTGTTTTTGAAGACAAGGTGTTAGAACACCAATACTCAGAACTTTGTCACAGACAGAAGTTTTAACCACAGAATCTCTATTATTGCTTTTAACCTGATTCAGGAGATACTTTCCATGAGAACAACTGTAGAGTAGGTCGAGAGAGGTCATTCTCCCCCTCTACTCTGCACTAGTGAGGCCACAACTAGAATCCTGTATGCAGTTCTGGACTCCCCAGTTCAACAGAGACAAGGAATTACCAGAGAAAGTCCAGCGTAGGGCAACAAAGATGATTAAGGGATTGGAGCATCTGCCTTATGAGGAAAGGCTGAGAGAGCTGGGACTCTCTAGCCTGGAGAAGAGAAGGCTGAGTGGAAACCTTATTCATGCTTACAAGTACCTGAAGGGTGGACTGAAGGAGGATGGAGCCAGACTCTTCTCAGTGGTTCCCAGTGACAGGACAAGGAGCAACAGGCACAAGTTGGAACATAAGAAGTTCCATTCAAATATGAAGAGAAACCTCTTTATGGTGAGGGAACTAGTGGGAGCGCTTTAGCTACGGTATCTCCAAAACACAGGCAATAATGGACTTCTGATCTTCCCTACCTCAAATTTAGACAGCATCATCTCCTGTGTCTCTAAGCATCTCAAAGGAATTGGTACTTGGCTGAAAAACGTATCACTGAGACAAAGTCAAGGGGAAGAAGAGGCTTTGTAGTGAGGAATGAGAAACTGAAAAACATTCTTTGACATCACTAATGCGCACTAGAGACTGTGACTACAGACAACCCAGCAGATCATCTTCCCCACACCTACTGAAAGCCTATAAACATTCTGATATTATAATCACCCATCAAATCAATGTGTGACAGGCAACAGACCAGGTCATGGTTTTCTGCATGATTTTTCACATTGAATTTCAATTATTTCCATCTTTTTATATTCAGGAACTAAGTCTTCCTTTCCTCAACTGTTACACACACACCACATCCTGTGAACAAGACGATTCTTCTGTTACAAGCCACACTGCAGAGCATCTCAGTGACTACTCCCAACATCAGGGCTGAGCACATGAAGCATGCTCCCCACATGAGGCTATAATTTCACTGCCTGCTATCCCACTCCCGACACTGGCCCACACAGTTCAAGGCCTTTCTGAACCAGAAGCAGCATCACAGTCTTTGTGTTTAATAATCCTTGGTGGACCTTTGTCCTGCTAATTTGTCAATCACCAGTTTAACCTATTTATTCAAACCACCTGCAGCAACAAATGCCACAGTGTGGTTATTTGCTTGGTTTTTTTTTTTTTTTTTTTCTTTAAAAATCCTTCCTCTTGCTTGTTTTTAAGCTTGCACCCTGAAGATTTCATTGGACTTCATGGTTTATTAATGATAAAGGAATTGTTTGCTCTGTGTCCTCCCACCCACCATTTACCCCTCTGCAGAAAGCTATTGTATTCAAACCCTCTTCCCTGAAATCTGTTATTTATGGGGGAAAACTTTTCTGTCCTTACACAAAAAACATTCCAAGGATCCTTTTTCCTGTAGTCAGGTTTTTTTTCCAAATTTTACTCTACCTTCCTTTTGATAAGGTGGCCCAAAACATCTACAGTTTTCAAGATCTCCTTGGGTTCATATAAAAGCCTGATAAGGATTTTTTTCCTTTTTCTTTTTTTTTTTCCTCCTTTTTGCTTATTCTACCCCTTCCTAACATTGTTCTGCTTGCCTTTTTGACCTCCACTGAGCATCGAGCTGACATTTTCACAGAACTATTCACAATGAGTCCTGGATCCTTCCTGAGTGATAATAGGTAATTTAGAGTGCATCACTGTGAATATACAATTAGTTGTTTTTCTCCATGTGCATTATTTTTCATTTATCAATTCTGAATTTTATCTGATATTTTCTCACTCAGTCACGCAGAATTGCAAGATCTTCTGCACTGCTTTACAGCCAGCTTTAGTTTTGATTTCTCTGTAAGCTTTGTTGTTCCCTCCATTCTCCTCAGACTGCTTTTAAACGTAAAAATACAGACACAGCTGTACTGTGTCAGATCAGTGATCCCCCTAACCAAGCATTCTCTGCAAAAATCAGAACACATCCCTGGAAGACCTTCCGCTCTCAACCACTCCCAAGTTTGCAGGCTGCATCTTTACAGCTACCAGCTCTCAACGGCTTGCTTTTCTTTGCGGCTGTCTCCTTGGACCCAGGCAAACTTCTCTTGCTTGTCATATCCTCAGGCAAGGAATTCCAGAGCTTCACAATATCCAGTGTAAAGAACCACCTCCTCTTTTTCTGAACCTGACACCCACCATCTTCGTTCAACACTGCAGATGCTCGATCTCTAGTCACCCTGTATTGACAAGCTTGACTCGGTGAGCCCCTGTTTTTGAAGGCCAAGCCATTTGTTAGCTCCTTCAGAACTGACTTACAGTTTCTTTAGGCTCAGGCCCAAAACTTAACTATCAATCTGAAGGACCACAACAGCCAGATGCGCCATCAACATTGTCCAATGGTTTTCTGGAAAAAAAATTGCAGTGGCTATTTTCTTCCTGCTATTCAATCTCCTCACTCTCATTCAAATGCAAGCTACAACAGATCTTGAGGTTCTTCTCCCAAGAAGAGTTGCAACACTCCTGCAACAGTTAATAAATTTTACTGTTGGGAAGCAGAAAAAAATGAAGCTAAAATTTTTAGAAACATTCTTTTCTGTGTTGCTTTTCCGCTTTGCTTTCTATTGTCTCCTCTTCGACTGGGATTTTTTCTTCATAAAAAAAAAAAAAAAGGCAGCCCAAATAATACTGTTACTGCTGGCCAGCAGAGTGAAAGTTCTGAGGACACGAGTCATGAGGAAAAAAAACTGCCCAGGAATAGCGGAAAAAGTTTACACTAGTTTTTCTATATTTTAATATATATTATTTGGGTTTTTTAAAAAGAAAGCCTACACCCTAGGGATTCCTCCTCCCCCCGCCCTCCAACCTCAGTCATTGTGGAAAGCTGAGATTGAAGCAAGTGAATTTTACGCTTAATTCCGAGGACAGGGAGGTTTATAGTCACTCTGATGTGTTCCAGGAATGAGTCCCTCAGTTGTGGGCTAGCTGCAGAAGCAGTTTGTCTCTCCCATTCATCCCTCATTTCGCCAACAATGCCATTGTTCCAGTGGAATGCAGCTGTCATGAGCAGCAGTGACTGCAGAAGGTGTTCCCTCGGGCGGCTTGGGCCATCGCCACCACGCATTGTAAAGTCCAAGACGAAAACCAAAACCTTGAACTTGTCTCGGTACTCAGCGGGGTTACACTGCAATGAGCAGAACTTCAGGGTGATACGCTTTCAGCAGCCTGTATTACAGAGGAGATGAATTGCTCCATTTTGCGTCAGCTTTGCAAATCTATACCATATGACTGGGCTACTAAAAGTCGGTAGCCAACTACAGCACAAGGAATCGAAGCTTCTAAAGTTATTGTGAAATTCCGGGGGGAGGGAGCGGTTCAGTATTTATACAACTGAGAGGAACAAACTGAATTCAGGAAACTGTTTAAATATAAATAAATCTGTACACTTATGCATCCATGACTCCATTGAATCCCACACACTGTTCAGCCAAGAATTTATTTTAGCTTAATACTTAACATAACTCCTTTCTTCAGTTTTAAGAAGCAATTAGGACAGTTTTCAAAAAGAAAACATTTACAGTTCATCGAAAAGCATACATGCAAGCCCACATCTTTACATCTATATAATCATTATACCAGGATGCACAAAGTGATTTTGGTTTTTTTACAAGGGGAATTCAGGCATCACTCGGAAGCAGAGGATAACATCACCAGTTTTTGTCTGCACTCTAGAATTTTGCAAGAACAAGCTCTAAATCAAAGTCTTTACTCTTGAGTTGCAGAACTTCAGTATGATAAGAAAACTTATCAAATATTAACAAGATTGCTTACCTTCCATTCCTCCTTTATCAGTCCTACCAAGCTCTATCAACAATAATTTCCAAATTATTTATCTTGTTCCCCTACCCAACCATCTCCACCAACAATTGCTTTGACACAAGGCTTTTAACACTGTCTCACATAACATTGTCCTAAGTAAGCTTACGAAGTGTGGGTTAGGTGGGTGGACATTGAGGGGGATTGAGAACTGGAGCAATGGAAGAGCTAAAAGTGGCACAGCATCCAGCTGGAGGCCTGTAACTAGCAGTGTTCCCCAGGGGTCAGTACTGGGCCCAGCCTTGAAAATATTCATCAACAACCTGAATGAGGGGACAGAGTGTATGCTCAGCAAGTTTGCTGATGACACAAAACAGAAAGGAGTAGCTGACACAACACACCAGAAGGCTGTGCCACCGTTCTACAATTCATTTAATGAAGTTCAACAAGGGCAAGCATAGGGTGCTGCACTTTAAGAAGAATTACCCCATGCATCAGTACAGGTTAGGGGTTGACCTGCTGGAGAGCAACTCTGCAGACAAGGACCTGGGAGTCCTGGTGGACAAGTTGACCGTGACCCAAAAATGTGCCCATGTGGCCAATGGTCAAGAGAGCATGGCCAGCAGGTCAAGGGAGGTTATCCTCCTCCTCTACCCTGCCATGCTGAGGCCACATCTGGAGTACTGTGTCCAGTTCTGGGCTCACCAGTTCAAGAAAGACAAGAAACTGCTGGATAGAGTCCAGCAGAGGGTTATAATGACAATCAAGGGACTGGAGCAACTCTCTTATGAGGAAAGGCTGAGAGACCTGGGTCTGTTTAGCCTAGAGAAGACCGAGATGGGATCTCATCAATGCCTACAAATATATAAAGGGCAGGTGTCAAGAGGATGGGACCAGACTCTTTTCAGTGTCCAGTGACAAGACAAGGGGTAATGGGCACAAACTGGAACACAGAAAATTCTGTCTAAACACAAGGAAAAACTTATTTACCTTGAGGGTGTCAGAGCACAGGAACAGGCTGCCCAGAGATGTGGTGGAGTCTCCTTCTCTGGAGANATCTCCTCTGGTGATATTCAAAACCCACATGGATGCATTCCTGTCCAGCCTGCTCTAGCAGGGGCTTGGACTAGATCACCTCCAAAGGTCCCTTCAAACCCTGATCATTTTGTGATGCTGTAATAATTGTCCCAACGTCCAAATGATCACAGCCAAGAACAATCTCTTAAATCCTCACCTATTTTCTAGCTTTTCCCTATCACTGACTGAGGAGATTCAAACTTAAAACATACTACAGATGCTGCACTGGTTATTTCTGCCTTTCATTACTTTTGCAGTACTGCTTCCACAACTACAGCACAAGCAGTGTTAATTAACTGCATCATGGACTTTTAAAGCATTAATTGAAAAAGAGCAATAAATTTAAGTACATTTCTGTAAATAAACTACTGCAAATGCACACAGTATCAAATCACTGTGACACAACAGATTACAAGGGCTAACATGAGACTAACCAGCACCCGTCCCACAAAGACAGATCACATTGCCTTCCCTCAGGTCTCTGTGAGCAAAACAGAGGGCATTAGTTTTTCTCAAAACACTTCCCATCACCTTTGGGGAATGGGAAATGGAAAGCAGTCACTAGTCCTCCAAGACTACTTGCTGCTCTTTGGCTTGAGAGGCCTTAATAACATTAAAGGCAAATTGATTCTTCTCCTCAGAGAGGAAACAGAGAGATTGTGTCTCATGCTTGTGTTTCCTTCCCAGTGCAAAAGTCTTGGATTTGCCATGGAAAATTGAACAAGTTGCAGACCAATTAAGGGCAAGGCTGGGTGGTGGTGAGGTCTCTTTTACTCTCTAGTAGTAGAGACCACCACAAGAAAAACTTATTTACTTTGAGGGTGCCAGAGCACTGGTACAGGCTGCCCAGAAAGATAGTGGAATCTCTGGAGACATTTAAAAGCCACCCAGGCATGTTCCTGTTTAATCTGCTCTAGGCAGACCAGCTTTAACAGGGGGGTTACACAAATGATCTCCAGGGGCCCCTTCCAACCCCATATCATTCTTTGATTCCCTGAAAGGCGTGCGCAAATCTCATGATACACGAGTAGCTCTGCTTCTACTACGTGCCAGATCCCAGAGCAAAACTCCTTTCTGGTGTCTATTCATGACTGAAGTCAGCTCTGAACGACAAAGTCAATAGCAGCAGAGTGCATAATGAAAACCAAATGTCAAAAAAAGAGTTTAGAAAACACTGAATGTAGGACAAGAAAGAGCCACATGCTTTAGACGTGAACAGGTTTCATAAGCACTTCTTCCACAAAAAGATCACCTTGAAACAAAAATAAATATAAGCTTTATTAAAACCCTAGAAAGGTAACATGAAACCACTCTTTTTCAATACATAAATGAACAAAACTAGTCAATTAGGGAAATGGGAAGTAGGAAAGTCCAGAACTGGCCTATTGTGGAAAGAAGGGGACCCAAAACAGAGACTGGAAACTCTAGAAGTATAACACAGAAGACAGACCAGTGTGGAAAGAAGAACAGAAGGCTGAGAAAC
The DNA here is from genome assembly GCA_013400055.1 of Nycticryphes semicollaris. Lineage (NCBI taxonomy): Eukaryota > Metazoa > Chordata > Aves > Charadriiformes > Rostratulidae > Nycticryphes > Nycticryphes semicollaris. The sequence continues at coordinate 195,497 of VXBJ01002936.1, forward strand.
TAAGAAGGGCACTTTTAAATGTGACCACAGACGTGAGCTGAAGGCTGACATTAATAAACCACATTATCTTGTGCTCTTCTACTTAATGTGTCCCACTCAAATCATGAAGGTAACCTCAAGAGAGGTTTTGCTTCTCGTGAAAATAATTTCTTTTCTCAATGAAAATTTACAAAAGGGAGCAAAGAAAACCACGTCAATTAAAACATTTCTTTACAACGTGGAACCCTCACACACAGGATTGTTAAAATCATATTCAGAACTGTACCCAGCCACACTTTTTAGTAACTCAAATACCAAACTGGATATTAATAATCATGCACATTGTTATATTCCACCCAAACATGTTTTTCTAACTTAATTTTCTTCATGTAAATAGAACATTTCTGGAAAAGAAGCAGTAAGAGTTAGCTCAAGATAAATGAGAGCAAATTTGCACCTAGACATACATCACAGAACAGAATGCTTTTCTTATTAAAAAAAAAAAAATATATCTGACACATTGAATCCTGTAAAACACTGAAGCAGCTTCACTGAGGAAAGTATCCCAGTCTACCTGAAGTCAGAGAGTAAACCTTTAAAAAAAACAGATATTCCAGAAAATAATTATTTTTTGCAAAGTACTCAAAGAACTTACAATATTTTCACATTAATATCAGATTCTTATTATTAAACGCTGTTGCAAAAATTTTTACTGTTTACCATTTGCAATGACAGAAACGCTGTCAATTAGCCTGACCACAGACAGCATCACCGTAGAGGATATTTACTCCCAGCACTGAGAATTAAGAAGTGTCTGAGCCTGGCGAGACAGCTATAAAGGAGACTAGTTTTTTTTGTTTCATTACTGTAGCTAACAAAGCCATTATGATTTCATGTCATAATCAACGTTCTCAGCTTTCCCCCAAGCTCCACCTTTGTTCTGCTTTAACAGGTTTTCAAGCAAGTCACTACATTGGTAGAACTACTGCCCATGCACATGAACTGAAAGAGTCACTACTTTTGTTTGCTTAGGTAGTGCCCCACCAAGAATACCTCTAACTTCCCACCTTTTTTAAATTCAAGGCCTCAGGACCCCACACTGAGAAGTGACAACGTTAAAGTCAGCTTTCCTCAGACCACTGTCAACTGTCCCAACTCTGTTCTTCCTACGGGAAGAGCGTTCATTGCCTACAAGTGCTTTTGCTATCAAAAACCTACAATAGGCCAAGTAGTAAAACACGTGAATCCTGCAGGAGACCTCTAGGAATCAACTGGCACTAGGCTCATTACGAAGCTCAAGAACAGCTTAATGGAAACTTGCTAACAGTGGTTTCATTCACATACATCTAAAGATCTCGTTTTGCCACAGCTCTCCCCAAAGCTCTCTTAGTATTTCCTCCCTGTGATAATTCAAAGTCAACTTTTCCTGGAAAGACAGTGTTGTGATTTGACTCCACTATCTCCAGTGAGGTAGGTTAGTCTGGGGGCTTGTTCATAACTAGAACCTTTCATCCTTTTTACCTGCCTCCAGGCAGCTGCCAATGGCTTGGAATTAATATTTTGGGTAGAAGCAAAGATACCGGCCATCACACTGATGATTTGCAGGTAATTTATCTTATTGCAATTGGGGAAAACATCAGAAGAAATCTGTCACAGATAACCGAGCTGCTCCTAGCTTCAGCTCACCTGTGCAGCCACATGTGCCATCTAGGCAAGTTCTCCAGCAAACTACAAACCTTACAGACAAAGCAACTGCAGAACCACTGAGTTTCTCTCCAAGAATGCAATTACTGAAGAAGCAAACCATTTTCTTTGAAAAGAGAAGCTGATATTATCATCAAATATGAACTCCCAGAAGGCTGACAGTCTCTGTGTGATGTTTCATCAGACCACATACATCAGAGAAGGGTACACCTCCAAAAAACTGCAAGAAATGCTCCAACATCTCCAAGAAATTACTATGTCAAATATGTCCGAGAAAGCTGAATAGAGAATAGCAGTGATAAGTATCACTATTCAAATCACTGCTAGTTGTAAAAATTTTACTTTATCTACAGAAAGACAGAAATTAATTTGGCTGCTCTACTGGGGCTAGAAAATACATACAGAATTTCCCAAGTGCACAGAACTTAATGGAAACCCTGAATCACTAAAATGGCCAATTGCTTTAATGGGAGAAGTTATTTTTTAAATTCCATTGATATAAAAACCAAGACAAGTATAACATTGAGTGCTTTCTAGCTTTATAACCTGTAATTTAAGCAAAGAAATCAAGTTTTAGATGTTGACCTACAAAATTAAGCATAAAAATACCACACACAAGAAAACAATTAAGACTGATTTCCTGAAACCCTGAGTACTCAGAGTTACACAAAGTAAATCTTCTATTTACACTTACTCTGTTACTGCTTTGCAGACTCAGGAAAAAAACCACACCACCACACAGCTTGATGCAAGCAGTAAGAGGCACGAGATGGCCAACAAATGCAACACTCCCCTGCCCAGAAAGCTTACAATCAAAAATAGGTAGCAATTTAATCATTGTGCTATTTAGCAATAGTTTAACTACTAAAATTGGATTTACTTTCTGGAGTTGTTTATCAATAAGTCCCAGCCCTATACACTTAGGATGCAAGTGAGATGCCCAGACACAAGAGCCAAACACACTGCCCAGGCCTATGCTCTGACCAGAGGAGGTTACTCTGGCATCTAACACTGCAATGAACAGACATAGAACCATTACTGTCTAGACTGATTCAATCATTTGTCTACCAACCCGAATCCCAAAGATTCCACATACTCACAAGGAAGTTACCCTAACGCCTAAAAGCAACAGACAGAGATCTTCCTTTAAACACCACCACGTTAGGTGAATGTTTTATTGTCATATAGTGGTCTCACCATCTATATGCCATAGATAACCAAGTCCAAACCTCTGCCATCACGAGAGGTTGTACAAATCCTCCCCAGTGTGCTTCAGACAAAATTAGTACAGTTCACCCAGCTGCACATTTATCCAACATTAACTCAAGAGCTGTGGGGACGGTAACTCTGGCAGAGGAAAGGCAGCAAATCACCAGGGGAAAGTTGCATCTTCAGCCAGCACAGCTGCTTGCAAAATGAATTTTTTTGCTACACCCCTAGCCCTAAGGGGCCTAATATGTACTGATGACATCGATACCAGCCACCATAGTAAAGAGGTTAGCACACTTGCCCGGACTGCAAGAGAGCTACGTTCAGTTCCTTCTTCTACTTAGAAGCATCCAAAAAATCTCCAACTTTCTAGGAGATTGTTGCAGCTAAGCTTATGAGACACCTGCTATGTAGCAGGGAACATATTACCTATATTTCTACAGGCCAGCTAAAATGCATCTGGATCCCTGCAACTCTGTCTGGGAACTGGATCTCAGATTAGAACAAATACAGCAGGATCGCTGAAGTTACCATCTCTGCTATGCACCCCATCTCAACTGCACACAGACTTGGGCCAACTGCAGAGGACATGGTAAATTACAAACTCAAGAGTCAACACTGAAAGACAAATGATTTAACACATAGCTGCTAACTGCCACAGCTCTGAACTTGCCACGCAGCCAGGTGACAAGGCAGCAAGGGGGAAGCTGCATCACCTGCTGCTCAAAGGCGGTCCACCCGTTCAGAGAGGAATGGTGCCCTTTGGCATGCAGCTGCCCTACTCTGTGGGGTTTCGACAAGGGCACCGCAGGACACTTCCTAAGCCTGCTCCCCTTCCCAGCCCAGAGGAACCTCGCACATCACCCCGGCCTTCCACAGCACCACACCTTCACCCTGACCCAAACAGCCGTCAGGATCTAGTTAGAAGTATGTAATTAAGACGTGCGCAGCAAGCCGTGCTGCACTACAAGAGGACCGGGCAGTCCCTATAAGAAGGCAGCGACGAAACGCCCGGCAGAGCGGGGCCGGCGCCGGCCCACACGATCAGCTCCCACCAGCCGCAGGCTGGGGCCTGCCCGGAGCCCCCCAAAGCACTCCTCCCCGCGCTCCCGGCAGAACAAGATGAAGGCAGTTCTAGGCCTGAGACCAGGCCCAGGCCCCCCCCCCGCGGCGCCGCCCGAGGAAACGAGGCTGCAGTCACCACGGCAACAGGGCCGGCCGCTCCCCGGGGAGCAGCAACGGCATCAGTAGCGGCAGCAGCGACCCTCGCACACCAGCCCCTCCCTCCCTGGCACCCGCCGCCGGAAGTGTATTTATAGCTTGGCCGGATACGTGCTGACGTCACGGAGCGCACCGCCCCCGTGCGTCAGCGTAAGGCGTACGTAATGGGAACGTGACACACGCACGGCGCGAGCTATTTATAGCTGGAGAAGGCGGAGAGGGGAAAAAAGAAGGAAAAAAAAAAAAAAAAAAAGAGGGCGCGCGGCGCGCCGGCC
>VXBJ01002936.1:211141-267150 GCA_013400055.1 Nycticryphes semicollaris
TCGAAAGTTTTTAATTCAGTGGAGCTTCCCCCTCCGCGGTCCCTCCCGGGTAAATGAAGGTTTCGAAACTCGCCTGAAGAAGTCACAATCACAATGGAGTATTTCACGGTTTCCTCCTCGTATTACAGGGTGGGGAGGGGTGTCACTCGGGGCTGAATGTAAAGTGCACGGAGGAAGAAAAGAGCTTTGACAAGGGTAGTTATTTCCTTCTAATTTACAGCCCTTACGGCTCTGCGCTCCTGGCTCGGGCGGCTGCAGTCCGGAGGGGGGTTGCATGGTTAAAAGCGCAGCGAGTGTCTCTAGGTCACCGGCGGCTCCGGGCGGGGGGGTGAGGGGGAGAGGAGGCCTAGGGTGCTCCACGTCGAGCGGGAAGCCGCTTCGCAGGAGCTAGAGAGAGAACAAAACCCGCGGGAAGAGAAAGGGATGAGCTGACAGTCCTATAACATCCCGGGAGCCGGAGGGGAGTATCAAAGGCGAGGTGCGCGGGGAAGGCAAGAAAAAAGACACGGAGCGGGCGAAAGAGTCGCTGGGGAGCGGCTCCCGTGGGCAGGGGCCAGCGCCGCCGCGCATCTCCCGCGCCGCCGCGCATCCCCCGCGCTGCCGCCGAGCCGCCGGCCGTGCTGGTAACCGCGGGAAAGGGGGGGACGCGGCGGGGCCGCTNTCGGTTGTCCCAGCCCGGTGCTTTCTGCCTTTTGTGCGATGGGAGAACGGGGGAGCTGGCAGAAACACGCCGCCCGTCCAGCTCCCCCCTTCTCACCCGCGGGGTCAGGCGGGGGTTTGCCGGGGACAGGTCCCCTGCCGTCCTCCTGAGGCACTCCGCCGCGGGAGAGCCGCGGGGGGCTCCCGCTAGCCACCGCCGTCCCTGACTCTACCTTCTCCTCCCGCCGGCGAACAGAGCCCGGGTCGGAAGAGCTCCCCCCGCCGAGGCCAGGACCCGGACCCGCCTCCGCAGAGAGGTCCCAGCCGGCACCCACCACCCAACCGCCGCCGCCTCCCGCCGCCGCCNCACACCTCCCCGCCCCCCCACCCCCCAAAATAGGGAAAGTTCCCGCGGGGAAGTGGACGCAGGGGATGCTGCTCCGGTTGTTGTAGTCACGCCGCCCGGGGCTCTCCTCCTGCGTTCCCCAAGCTCCNTCCGTCCGCACCTCCAGCCCCACCATTCAGCGCGCAAGATACCCGCCAGGTAAGATTGAAAGCAGGAGGGGGTGCGAGAGATCCTGCCGCGGCCCCGGTCCTTCCCAAATCCATTTGGCATCCTCGGTGCCCAACGTCCCGTCGCGGGGCGTTTAAATCCCCAAAGGATGTGGGCAGCCCCGGCCTATCACGGGGCTTTTCGCCGTGCCCTGCCTGGGCACAAGAGGGTTGAGAGCCCCCAGCCAAAGGCGTGGCAGCTTTTGAGGGAAAAATGGGTGGGATGTGAATGTCCCCGTGAGGAGCCCAACTTGCTCGGCGTTAAACTAGGCATCCCTTAACGTCAAGCTCTTTCAAAGACAGTAAATTAATAAGGTAATCGCTCTGAATGTCCCTACCCTGATTTTTTTTTTTTACTCATTCATTTGGGCTTTGATGACAGGTTGCTCTTCAATGCGCCTCCTGTGGGGATTTTTTTTTTTTTTTTAATATTGCTGGGTAAAGAAGAAAAAAACCAGGTTATTTACTTTACAGGGTAATTAATATTGGTGTCCTAAGTGGAAACGTGGGGGTTAGAATTAGTCAGTCGAGTGCGCTGGCAAAGGGCAAAGTAGGAGGAGTCCCACACAGCAGACCAGACCTTTAGGTTAGGGATATTTTTTTCTGTCCTCAGGTTGGACTTATTTTAGAGTTATGTTTTCATACTCCACTTTGCACAGAATTCAGTGACATAACCCTGTTAGGCTCAGGGAAAAAAAAAAAAAAAAAAAAAGCAAGCAGAAAGAAACCATAATGATCTGTTTGCCTGAACTCCTGCTCGTTTTCTGAGCTAACGAAAAACCCTTTTTCCTTCACTGGGCTGTGTATCAACACATCCGCTAGTGACATTACCTGTCAGCTCATTCAGTTGTGTTCCTCAGTCACCTCTCAGTGAAGGTGTGTGGAAGGAATTTCTTTCCCTTTTTATTTGATTAAGCACAGATCACTACGTTTTAACAGATGGTCCTTAAACTAACAAATTATAGTAACAGGACTTGCCATGAAATGTGTGTACGTAGAATAGCATGGACAGAAATTGATAGGAAAAAAGAGAACGGTAGAAAAATACATAAATAACATTGGGAGGCAAGGCTTGTGAAAGAGTTGTCCTGCTGTTTCCTTCAAGTATTTGGATTTACAAGCAAGAAGGTCTTAATTTCAGAAAACAACACTATTTTTTTTTCTCAGTTTTTAGTGTTTTCTCGAGAAGAAGACAGATCTGCATGCTTTGTGACAGTACAATAATTGAAATCTGGTGCTTAGTTTAAATATGTTTATCTGCAGTGCAGGCAGGAAAGAATTAAAAGTTGATTTAACGCAAATTATTAGGAATTCCTGCATGACAGCCTCAAGTGAAAATTTTAAAATTGTAAGTGAAGGGAGTTCTTAAAATACTGAGGAAACCCCCATTATCTTTAACACATTTTTTTTTTCAGTATAAACTGGTTTTTAAGTGCTTTTTTGAATAAAAATTACCATGACTAAGAATAGATGAACTGCACTTAATTTTTATACACATTTTCTCCATATTTGTTTTTTTTTCTCTTTACAAGAAAACTTATACTAATCTATGCTTTTTTTTTGATTATTCCTGTGTTGTGGAACTGAAACACACCATGCACTTCTAGTTTGAGTTGCAAATATTGGGCTAGAATTTCACAGTGTTTAGTCAGGCAAACCTCAAATGGATTGCAGAATTGGGTCCATTATTTCCCGAGAGCAGCAAAGGAAATAGTAGACTAGTAGGAAAAGTAAAAGAAAAAAAAAAAGGCAAATCTTTATAACCAGGCTTTGTGTTGCTTCAACCATCCCAACTATCAGTGACCGACATTAGCTTTTATGACTGATGGATAAAAACAATTGTATTAGCTGCCTTAAACTAGCTTTCCCATAAAAACATAAATGGAAATACCACATAATTTTTCTCCTATGTTTTGCAAATTTAAGGATATGGTGTACCATCCACTTTTTTGGGGAGAACATTCTACCACTATAAACCTTAAAACTACTAGTTAGACAGCAACCTTAAGTTATTAGCTGACCAGAAATATATTTCAAAGGCCCAGAGCTGAGTAAACAAAATTGATGTTTGCAAGTCCTAAGTAGCAAACACTGTGATTTGAATTGTTCCTCTGATATGCTGCTTCTTTTAAAATAAATATAATTTTTAATATTATGCATTTGATAATCTCATTTACCCTTCATGAAAATTTTATGGCACAGTTGCACGCATACAGAGATAGATTTAGAGCCATAAACTGTTTTCATTCTGCTTATCTAATTCTCATTGACACCTACGTATATTAAGCAGCACATGTAGGGCAGCTTGAGATGGATTCTTCTCTCACTGACACTGGTATAAATTTGAGTTGCTCCTGCAACTAGAAGAGAGCAGGCTGCCTAATACCTAAATGCTTAGTCAATCCCCGATGCACATTTCTCCTTGAAAGGCGAAGGCTCTGGGCTAATTAATATGTCCCCTGTCCAGGAGGGAATGGGAGTCGGGTGTCTCACTGAGCTCCGTGAAACATGGGAAAGCTTCTAGGAAAGACGTCCAGGAGGGCCTGTGCTGTGGCCCCAGCGCACTGGGGTTGTTGTTAATGTCCCCCTTTGCCCTTGCAGATATGCCCTGTGTGCAAGCGCAGTATAGCCCTTCACCGCCAGGTTCAAATTATGCAGCTCAGACCTACGCGTATGGCTCGGAGTACAGCTCAGAGATCATGAACCCTGACTACACCAAGCTGACAATGGACCTGAGCAGTACCGAAATCACTGCCACTGCCACCACCTCCCTTCCCAGCTTCAGCACCTTTATGGAGGGTTACTCTGGCAGCTACGAGCTCAAGCCTTCCTGCCTCTACCAAATGCAATCTGCCTCCTCTGGCCAGAGGCCCCTCATAAAGATGGAAGACACTCGTCTCTCCCCGTACCAGCCCTCACTGCCACCCTCCACCGACGAGGGGATACCCAGCACTTCCATGTACTTCAAGCAATCTCCGCCCTCCACGCCCACCACACCGGGCTTCCCCCCCCACCAGAGCCTAGGGGATGAGCCCCCGCTGCAGCCCACCCAGACCTGCCTGCCTCCCGGCCACCTGATGGACACTGCCCCCATGAAGACCGTGCCTCCCCGCTTCCCCCTCTTCCACTTCAAGCACTCCCCACCCCACACGCCAGCCACGGCCCCCCACATGTGCTATGACCCTGCCTCCCTCAGCCTGCCCTTGGGCTCTGAGAGACCCGCTGCCAGCCAGACACCCATGGAGAGCCATTCCTATGGGCTCCACCTGGCAAAAAGACCAGCCACCTTAGCCTTCTCGCCGATCGGCCTCAATGCAGCCACCTCCAGCCTGATGGGTGAGAGCAGCGGTGGTGGCAGCGGGGGCCTCCCATCCCCACCCAGCAGGAGCTCCTCGTCTGGGGAAGGTACCTGCGCTGTCTGTGGGGACAATGCCGCCTGCCAGCACTACGGGGTACGGACGTGCGAGGGCTGCAAGGGCTTTTTCAAGGTGAGAGCTCAGCACTTTGCTTCCCTCCCCACTTTCCTCCTCCTTCCCCTCCCTCCCCACCTGTCCCAGCACGCTCCTGGTCCTCGCCTTGGAGCTGAGGGTCCCCTAGCTGGGCGGGATGGATGCCCACCCAAAGTTTTTCAAGAAGGCCAAAGTGAGCCCTCCATAGGATAAGAGGGTCAGCCAGTCTCGGCTGAGAAAGGTCCATGGCAGTCAGATGTGCAAACCACATCTGCCAGCATCCCTCAACGGAGAATGGACCACCCCCCTCTTTGAGCTACAAACTGCATTTGTGCCGTAGTGAAACTCACCTGGAATATGTCCAGCCGGGGTTTTACTCAGTCACTCGCTTCAATTAAACCTCCTTTTTAAGTGAGGAAAGAAATCCAGAAATGGTCAAGTCCTCTTGGTTTTTTTTTTACCTGATGGCAGCGGTGCCATGTGTTATTCCTGGGGGTGGTTGGTGGGGTCAGCAGCAGGAGGAAACTGGTTTCACATGCGGGACAAATGCAGGCACTTCCAGTTCTCTTTGGTTGGTGCCTCCTGGCTCCTCTTCAGCTCCAGAGCCCAGTGAGGCCTCACCAGTGGAAAGCTGCTTGTGGAGCAGTGACTCAGGGGTCTGGTGCCTGCTGTGTAACAGAGGGGGCCTTGCAGCTGAGTAGCAACAGGAGTAACTTCTATACAGCCGTTTCTCAGTGGAAACTTTGTGCTTATATTTTAAGGATTCAAATACTCTCTTTTTCCCCATGGATTCGGGCACTTTGTAATTTCCTTTCAAGAGCTTTAGCTCAGATTCCAGTATTATTTTCAGAATTAGCTTGTTCAAGTGAAGGATTTGGGATAGACTTTTGGTGGGATGGTTCTGGGCAGTAGGTTTGAGATTTGATACATTTGGGGCTGATTTGGCATATTTGTTCCTGCAAAGATAGTAGTTGTGCCCCTGTTCGGGTAAAAGATATGGTTGGGAACAAAACTAGTCCAAAAATAGTCGTGGGGGGGGGGGGGGCTTACAACATTATACACAGAGCTGCTAATGTTACTTAATAATAATCTTTTGACAACATGGTAAAATACACATCTCCTGTAACACTCTTTTGTTATTTAAATATAATGAGAAAAGGAAACACAAATAAGCTAGAAATAGCAGCTCGTATGGGCCCGATCCTGCCCCTGTGAAAATCAATAGCTTCTCCTTGCCTGGGAGCAATACCTAGAGCCTATTCTGCAAAATTAAACAGTTTTCAGCTCTAAAGCCCAATGAACAATATTTAGTGTCTCTCTTATATTTAGTACATTGAGGGTGTTATTTGAAAAGGAACACAAATTATGAAATAACATTTTTCCATTAAATTAATTGCAGTGAGAGATTTAATATTGAATGTTGAGCTGATAAATTTGTTCCTGTTATGATGTCTTTCCCATTAATGTCTTTTTTTGGTGCCGAGTTATTTATTGATGTATCTTTGATTTTAAGTATAGAAAGACATAGTACATATTTGTATCAATATTTGTTACATTCTGCCAAGGCTTACCAGGTTTTTACAAATTTTAAATTTATTGCATAGTTTTAAGATCATTTTACAGTTAATTACATGTATATAACTACATTATAATTCTATCTATTTTTTTTCCCAGGTCAGGTTAGCTTTCCCAGAATATTTAAATAAACACATTTTGTAGGGGCTTCTGGTATTTTTATTTTTCTCCCTGATGATTTTAATGGCTAACCAAACTAGTTATTGTGGTATTTGACTAACAATAGTGATAGCAAGAGAAGTACATCGCAGATCATTTTGATTTTATTTTAATAAGGTCAGCAATAATCAAGGGAATGAACCAAGTAGAAAATTGTTCCCAAAGGGATATTAAAAGCGGAGATAATCTAATCCCCAAAGGTAGATGCGATGACCTGGTAATTTCAGATATGATTTTATCATTCAAAGTTGCCTGTCTCCAGAGACTTGCTTCAGAACAATCCTAGATGATTTTCATTGTCAGCAGCTAACACTAATAAAATTGTTTTTCCTGCAGGCTAGTGTGTTAGGAAATTAATTTTATCTAATTATATGAATTGCACTGTCGCTTTTCATGTTGTAATTAAAACACATTTTGTCAGGTTCTAAGTTGTTCAAGAAACGATCAGTTTACTATTTCTATATTGCATTTTCACAGAGAACAGTTCAGAAAAATGCAAAATATGTTTGCCTGGCAAATAAAAACTGTCCAGTGGACAAGAGACGTCGTAACAGATGCCAATACTGCCGGTTTCAGAAGTGTCTCAGCGTCGGCATGGTTAAAGAAGGTAAGGACTACTGCTATTATTATCCCAAAGACTGAAATATTACATTTAATAAATTTATGTGTGTGTGTGTGGACATGGATGCCGTTAGAATGAATTTAACCATGGTGGGATTCATAACCTACCCCAAAATATGTGCATTTGTGTAATAATGTATTGAATTGATTTTCTTCTTTTCACCCATATTATCATATTTAGATCCCAGAGTTCAAGAACAGCAAGGTCATGAGAGGATAATTTGACACTGGCCAAAACATCTCCTTTATTAACTTTGAACATTGCTCGATAATGCTGTTGGCTTCCCCCTGTAATCTCACTGGGGGCTGCACTGGATTGTGTACATTTTGACATAGGCTTTTGTCTCATTCCCATAAACTGATTGTAAATTTGCAATTAATTTAAATAGAAACAGGATCAACTCATTAGTTCCAATTCTGCAAATATTTAAGTATGTGAGTAATACTGTGTGAGCAGTCCCACTGCAAATACTAACATGGATAATATAACCTATGTAGCGTGACCATATTTTTTCAAATGCTTCAAGAAAGCTAAAATTACTTTGAATGAATGACTCTGCCATTTAAAAGGTGCGCTAGGAGTAGGAACATTAGAATTAATGTTTCACGTTCCATTTTCTTTCAGCAATAGAGTGTGCATGGGCACACATACACAGGCACATGGATGTGCTGCAGACAAAGCATGAACGCTAGAAACACATCTGGGCTTTAAATAAGCAGCTACATTGCTGCTTATGATCACAGGTCTGATGCAATTTTGGTATCATTTGTGTTCCTTTGCGGCCAAGGGCATCAAGTGTGTGCTGAAACTGGAGAATACTCTTATTTTTGCCGGGCTGGCCACCATAAGAAAAGCAGGTGTTCATTCTGATCTGTTGTTTGCTGGCATCTTCACAACTGATCCCTTTTTTTTTTTTTTACCTAGTTGTCCGTACAGACAGCCTGAAAGGGAGGAGAGGTCGGCTGCCTTCCAAACCAAAGAGCCCCTTACAGCAAGAACCCTCTCAGCCCTCCCCGCCTTCTCCTCCCGGCAGCATGATGAACGCCCTCGTCCGAGCTTTAACCGACTCCACGCCCAGGGAGCTTGACTATTCAAGAGTATGTCTCACTTTTCTTTGCTTGTTTCTTTCCACCGAAAAATGATTCACTAACTGCACTTCTGCTTACTAGCTGGTTTGCTAAAATGAACTTCAATGTGAAATTTGGATGAGGGTAGAAACTGATCCAGCCAGCCATGTCTTGTCCTGGTAGGTGGACAATGAGGGGAAAAGGAGGTGCAGTAGAAATTAGAGGTAGTAACTATTCATCATTAGGATCTCAAACACAAAGGTATCTGCAGTATATTCCGTGGGTGAGTGAAAGCAAAAATGTGTAGATAAATAGAGCATTCTTCTTGCAAAAGGCTGTTTCAGAACACTAGCAATTACAATACACTCAATTAATCTACCAAACTCAGGAGCAGTACTTGTATGTCCACTATCTTATTTCCAGGTTCTGAAGGCTAAAATCAAAAAGCACTTCCCTAATATTCAGATATAAGGGTTGTGCAAAGTAACACTGGAGAGATAGAAAAGCCATTTCTATTGAAATCAACGGGAATTTTGCCATTATTTAAATGGTACCAGGGTCTCCCTTTGGATGCCCCAGCAAGAATATTCAGTAAAATTCACATTTGTAAAACAATCTTTGTAAAATCAAAATTCTAAAAAATCATCTCAGCAAAGCTTCAGTAAATACTATATATTTTTGTAACCTTGTTCTTTGATGTATCATACTCACAATTTAAATATTCATGGAATATTTTGAAAGCTTAAAAAACTGTTCTATAGTTATTAAAATACAGCATTGAAAAGGCTCGTTAAATACAATTTTAGGCAGGTTGATGTAGAAAAAGAAAAAAAAAACACGACTAAGGAAAACCAAGATCAAGTTCATTCCCCTTAATGAAGTAGGATTAAAAAAGACTGTAAAAATTACAGCTGTATTCAGACAATATCTAAGTTGGCCACTTATCACTTGCTGCTAAGTAATATTTAATACTAAAACGTATTTGATTGTAATTATATAAAAAATACGTCATTCTATTTTAAACTATACTTACATATATCATTTAGCAATTTAAAACATGCTCTAACGTCTTTTCTTCAAGCTAATCTGTAAGTATACAATCATATAATTTTCCATACTATAATTAAGAATCTAGCTGTTCAGTATCTGGCAGCCTTTTAGGGGTAGAATGCATTAGCCATATTTACATGTATTTTAACTTACCCAGAATGTCTCAGAGGGTCGTTCTGCAAATACCAAGGTGTGTGATGAGCTGCACTCTTTCACAGAAATCTGCTGGTTCCGTAGAATTGCAGGCATATAATAGCCCAGGCCATGAAAGCAGGATCTACCCTTATTTATTTATTTATTAAGTGTAAAGTTCCTTTGCATTTACAAAAAACTGAATGAAAACTGTATTTTTATGTGACTTTTTTTTTCTCTGTTCTGCAGTATTTATTCTTTTTTAATGAAAACAGCCCATAGATCTAATTGTTGAACAGTTCTGTTGGACATTACAGGAAGCATATGATTGACATTAAATTAATTTAGTCTTGGTAGCTAAAAGATTAAGTATGATTGTCTGCTAGGACATAGCAATATCTAAGTTTTTCTTTAAAATATGTAATAGTCTGTTATGCTCAGCAATACTGAAAAGATAAAAATATGCTAAAAGAGATTAATATTTTTATGTTTTCCATGAACCTTATCCTTACTTTGAAAAGCTACAAATGTTGTGTAAAAACTGAGATTAACTATATGAAATATGCGGTAAACACAATGCAATGCTAAAAACTCCCTTTGAAAAATAACCTGTAAAGACTAATCACTTATGGCACATTCAGTTAGGCTGTGACCTTGCCAAGCACCACAAATGGGTAGATCTGGAAACCTGTCTTTGGAGTGAGTCCTAACACTTCTGCAGACGTGACCGTAATGTTTAGCACGGTCTTCATGTTTACGAGCCGTAATGTCTTGATTGTCTTAAAAATACTGATAAGAGTTTCAGAGAGGAATGTGTACCTCTTTCCCCCCGATAAACATACGTGCTCACAAAAAACACCCACCCCAAAACAAAACCAAAAATAAATTATCTAAGCTACGAATTTCAAACCAAAACTGATTGGAGTTGGTTCTGTGCAGAACATGGCTACTTTTCATTTCAGCACTGGTTTTAACTTACCAGTCCACAGCAATGGTATATTTAGGTACTTGGTTTCGAAAAGCAATTGCCAGGAAGAGAATTTGGTTTGTGAACTCCTTAAAGGCCAAGGGCCGCAGTGCGGTCTCACACCTGTTTTACTGGTATAATTCCATGAGTTTACACTTCTGAGTAAGTGAGATGAGAAACAGACCCTATGTATTGCTGTCCTTATACGTGCAAAAGTAGCCACCAACTTAAATAGAAATGCTGCCTTTTGGGGGGCAGAGTGCAGCATTTAGGTTATACCCCCTCCCCTTCCCCAGCCACACAATTAAGCAAATACTGGGGCTTTGGGGAAAACAAACATAGCTTCTCCTCTGTGCAGGGAAGTTATTGTTAGGCTTTTGCAGCTGTAGCTGTTGATGAAGGTCTGATGAAAGCAGGCAAAGGGTAGAGCTAAGTTGTGCTATCAGGCTCCCCAACATCAGGCTTTCCATATCTCTTTAGATACATCACACAAGTTAATGTTGCTTGCTTACACGTGCAACCTCTACCTTGAGTAACAGTTGGGTTTTGTTTCAATTCCCAAAGGAGCTCCAGGCAAGGGAGCAGGGCAGAGTTTTGTCTCCTGGCTTTCTCCTGGCGTGCCTCCCGTTTGCACAGAGCTGGTTCAGAAATGCAGATAGAAGCTCTTCTGTACCATGGTGTCCTGGCCAAGGGCAGGCTTACTAGCTGTCTTGGTCAGAAGTCAGATCAAATATCACCTCTTCTCAATTAAATAATCATGGAAAAACCCACAGATTTTGGTGCATAAAACAGAACTGTACATATTGTTTATGGTTACTTATATGCTCTTGTCTGTTACAAGTAAATAATACTTTATTTTATCTATTCTTTTTAAGTGATAACTCTTTCTAATGAGCAGTGATTTATTACAGCAACTAAAAATTATACAATTCCATGTAATTTTTTACCTTTCTTCCAAAATTGGATAAACTATAACAACAAATACAGGTTATAATTTTTTTAGATGCCTTTAATTTATTTAAGTGCCCCATGTGGAGTGTGGCGTACTGTAGCACTCACAGTTATGTGACATAATGTAGCATTCAGCTTCATTAGAAAATGTTAAAACTTTGCCTTACTTTTGCTGAAGGAACGTTTTATAAACTTTGGGAACAAATTAATACCTAGCATAATTACGCTGACTTGTGATGAGTTATATTTAGAATGAACTTAGGGTAGTATCTTTTTTCTTTTCCTTTTCTTTTCCTCCCTCCTCACTGCTCTAAGGATCAAGAATATGTGTTGCCTTAACTCTACCTATGGTGAGGCAGGGGTTTCCATCAACCCGTTTGGTTTCCCTGTGTAGAAAGAAGGAGCTATAGGTCAGCCCCTGCACAGCAAAGTTTACCTCCTAGCACCAAGATACACACTGTCTCGGCTTGCTCCACAGCTTCACTTTAAGAGGATCCAGAACATGCAAGGTCTCTGAAAAAGCACATGATCTTTTACTACTCTGTAATCACCCTGGTGTATCTTGCTGCACAGTGCCAGGAGTAATTAGTTCATGCTGCTTGAGCATCCTCAACTGCTCCGTTCAGATGGGGGACTGAACACTTAACTGATGGAGCATACAGGTTTTTCTACTACTGTTCCCCATCCTCTCTGTATTTTGGCCTCTACCTGCTTCACTGTCACAGGATCCTTTGGAGTAGCTGGGACAGAATTTGTCTCCACGTGGTCTTTAAAAGAGGGATCATACGTGTTTCGCTAGCTGACTGGGGATATGAGCTGGAGCTTACCCTGAGAAACTCGTGCAGTTAGTGCTGGGTAGCAGAACAGAGTCATTCAGGACCAGCAACGGTAACTGTGATACAGCCAGAGGTCTCTAGGATTGCTATGGTTCTCCAGTCAATCAGTGACTCTGATACTGTGTCCTTCATACCTTCCCTACCAACAGCAGCCACCTCCAACTAGGACAGGCAGAGAACAGGACATCTACCCAATAAGTTCTGCTTGCTTCCCTTCTCTCTCTTTTCTGCACAGAGGGGACTTAAAGGTCACAGTTAGCACCATGGGTGATACCTGCAGCACAAGTGGCACACCTGGAATAAGATTCTCCCAGGCTGCCAGCCCGCTCTTATCGATCAGGAAAGAGATGTGGATCATTCTGCTTCCACTCTGGCTTAGGGAGTTGCTAAGGAGACCTTTAGGCTGACAGACTCAAGCCCTAACTGCACATGGAAGGCTGTTTCCAAAGGACATGTACACTTCTTTCAGCCATGGAGACTACCCCAACCTTTCCTTGGCTGAGTCCCAGGGAGAGATTGGATATGAAGTCTCTCCCAGAAATAACCCACTAGATGTCTGATGATGAGGGTGGTGTTACAATAAAACCCAAGTTACTCAGTTCCTGCACAGAAAACCAGTAGTGCTTTCCAAGCATAGGATTGGGCTAAGCTGCAAAAACTCCTGTTGTATTTCTTGCCGAGAGAGAGAGAGCAGTGTCACAGGAGAGACAGGGATCCACTGGTGAGGAAGTAGAAGACAGCAGTGAGGGAAGCTGTCAAAGGGGGTCATGGGGAAGCTGAGCCTGTCGAACAGTTGCCTGGGAAGAGTTATGTCCACATCAGCAGGATAATAGGTTCTCCTGAGCCTTAAATGCTTCTATTTGAAGGATAAGAGGTGATATGGGGCAGCTGTTTTACTTTGAACCAATTCTGTATTCAAATGAAGCAATGCTGCATGTGTCAGATAAAACATGATTTATCTAACGTGTCTTTATCACTGTCAGATAAAATGCAATTTGAGTGGTTTTGTGCAAAATCTGCATTTTGGATGTACCGAGACAAATTTATCAATGGGAAAAGTGCTTAATTGTAGTAAGTTACATAGTATTCCTCATCTGGTGTGATGGAAATTATCCTACTCACCAGGTTTCTGTTTCTATTTACTAATAGCACTTGTAAACCGTGATAAGTATTACATTTTAGTTATAAATTTTAAATTATTTCTATGTATGTGGAAGTATTTTTGCAATATACTTCTGAACAGTAAAAAACTTGTATGTAACCAAATAGGTAGCTAAATGTAGACCTACATGTTATGCTTTTGATGATAATACCAGCTTTGCCATAGAAAATGTTGTCAGGCAGGTAATGCTTTATGTTTTCACAGAATGCCCTTAAATGCATATAACGCTGATTTCTGTGCCTTTCGTTTTAGTACTGTTCCACTGATCAGGCTGCTGCAGGCACAGATGCAGAACATGTACAACAGTTCTATAATCTTCTGACTGCCTCCATTGACATAACTAGAGGCTGGGCAGAAAAAATCCCAGGATTTACTGACCTCCCAAAAGAAGATCAGACATTACTCATAGAATCAGCTTTTTTGGAGCTGTTTGTACTAAGACTCTCCATCAGGTAACTATTTATTTCATTTCCTCTTAAGCTGATGTGAAAAATCATCCATTTAAATATTTTTAAGGAATAAATATGGTGCTATCTTTAAACATTGTCAATTGTACCAAAAGGCCCAGAAAACATCAGCAGTGTCTAAATCCACAGGATATGGTGTCTAATTTAATTTGGTTTATGCTGAAAAAAACCTAAGAAGTTGATTTAAAAAGAGGTCACACTAATGTGCTTCTTTTTATTTGATATATCTCATCCTCTTCTTCCATTTTAATCGAAACTGATCCTCGTGTACTATTTGAGCAAGTTTCTTCATACTCATCAGCATAAACTATAGGAAAGTACGTTCAGTATGAAGGCTTTTTCCTTCAAGAAAAAGATAAAGATTTAAAATCTTGTTCAGATTGTTTTTCATTTTTAATACCAAGCCACTTAATGGAATGAGATGCTGTTTGCCAGTCTAGCACTGGTTAAGACACTTTACCAAAAGCACTTTCAGGGACTGGGAAAATTTCATATTGGTGGTGATTTGAATTATGCCCTTCTTTCTTTAGGTTGAAAATGATCTTTGCATGCCTTTTTTAACAGGGATATTGGCAACGGGGAGGGGAAGGAAAAGAGAGCTTGTCTATAATCTCTCTCTCACACACAGGTTTTCATATAAAAGAGTTTATGATGTTATGTGTATTGTGGTGCATTTTTTCCATTGTTTTTTCCTTATCAATTTTTTGCAATCTGAAAAATGCAGATGAACTAAGTAAATGCTGAGAGTTGCAGAATCTCTTCTTTCTCCAGTTTTTAGTAGTTGTATATTTCAAAATGCACTCACTTAGTATTCCTTTGGTTCAAACATACAGTATTTAATGTAAAATGTCTTCTCTGTTTATGCCTTTGGGCAGGACCAAAATCTTAACTAATTAGACAGTCTACACCACATGCTACAGCTAACCTCAGGCTTATAACCCTACCAAGTAAGCAATCATAGAAGCTTGTTTGTTGTACTTTGGCCCCAAGGGAAAAGCATATTGTCAAACGTGAATGCCCACATATGTCTCAGGATAATACGCCTTGGATTTTAAATGACAGACACTTCAATGCTGGTTATGCATTTTGCTGTGAAGTAGAAAACGCATTTCTAATTTTTTCAATTATTTTTGTTTGAGGTCTGATACTGCTGAGGATAAGTTTGTATTCTGCAATGGACTTGTGCTTCATAGACTTCAGTGCCTTCGTGGATTTGGGGAGTGGCTCGACTCTATTAAAGACTTTTCCTTAAACTTAAAGAGCCTTAACCTTGATATCCCAGCCTTAGCAAGTTTATCAGCTCTAACTATGATTACAGGTAAGTGCTCCTTTGTTAGTAGAAAGCTTCAGATTTGAGTGCTTTGTTTTCATGCAGGTTCAAGCCATTTCAGTTAACTTACTTATATTCAGGGTCAAGCGAGTATGATTTTTAAGCACTGTAATGACCATGCCAAAATTGTGGACTAATATTAGGCCATCAGATACCCCTGTTAAAATATAATCCAACTCTCTTATTTCTTCATGGTTTCATTGTTTTCTTGGAATAGTCTGTAAAAAGCAAACTGCTTCCAAGCAAATTGTGTAGCCTCTACAAAAACATTCATAATACTTGCTGAATTCCCAGAAAAGCCTAATGAAATGACCAAAACTGTGTCTTCTGTGTAGGAATGTTAATATTAGGGTAGCTAAAGAGCTAGAAGCCATATAGCTAGATTAGCTTACCTCTCACCAAGGTAGCTAGACTAAGAAAGTGCTTCACAAAGTCAGGCAGACTTCTAGTAGCCAAGCTACTGTAGGTATTCCACATACTGCTTTTTTTGAGAGAGAGAAAATGGAGAATAATAAGAAAAAACCCCTTCTTCTGCAGTTGTACAAAAGCTTTTGGGTGTGCATGTGACCATATCACCCCTTCTGCCTGCTGGCGCAAACAGCAGGAAACTAACGTCAGAATCTGCCAAATCTGGCTAGTAAGTACAGTATGGGGGAGCATAACCTTATAAAGTGTAATTTTCTCATTCCTGAAACAACAAAGCCCCTTGATGTACACACTGCATGCCTTGGGCTTCTTGCAGTTTAAGAGGCATGGCTGACGGGAGCAGGAAGGGTTGAGAGTAAGGGTGTCTGACAACCACACAGCAGAAGTCAGAGCAGTGATCATCTCTACAGAGAGCCTCACGCTCATTTCAGAAGAGCTGGTAGTATAAAGGTACAACTGTGTTGTCAGTGTGAGACAGGGCTTCAGTGTGCCTTGAGCTGGATCTTCCCAGGGATGCTATAAGTTCCACTGGGATGGATATTGATTTCCTCCCACATTTCAGACATCCATCTGTTTGCAGGTGGTGGCCTCAACAGTATCAGCCATAGTCTTCATTTTACCTAGGCTGAGATGATGCTTGAGGAACACCAAAATAAAATGCTCAGGGGCAAATACAGAAACTACAAATTGGCCAGTTCCCACTGCTATTTGTGGGGCCAAGATTTTTGCTTTGGCATTTACTTCTTGCTTCCTTCCTGCATTTGGGTGAAGGATTAATGTATACGTGTTCTAGCAGTAACTCTTTGCTTCTTAAGAAAAGTATTTTAAGTTTTTAATTAAGTTCTGTTCTTTTTTTTTTCTTTTCTTTTTCATTTGGAAAGGGTTCATTACGGTCCAGATTCTAGTTTCTTTGATAAAACTCTTAAGTCCAGAACAACTCATTGGAGCTGCTTTGTCTTTTATGAAAAATTTGCAAAATGGGTGGTGTGTTGAAGTGAGAAAGAACACTTCAAATTTATTTTTGGCTCCTAAATGTAAACATCCACAGACATGCATTCATGCATGCTTACACAGATGTATTATAAAGATATATGTATGTATATATGTGTGTATATATATACAATGTATATATGCCTGTCTATGCATTTATATATCTATAAATCAAAGACAAGTAGTGTCTCTCTCCATATGTATTTATATACAGGCATATATGCTCAAGTGTTTATAGCACCTGTCATTAATTTATTTACTATATATGAAATACGTCTTTTTTTAGGTAGTACACAGATAGATGGAGCTTATTCTTGATTGTCTTCCTGATAAGGACAAGGAGGATGCAGGTCAATGCAGGTCAATGAATATGATCCCCTGCAAACTATGTGAATGTAGAAAAAGCTATTCTATAGAAAGAAAAGTTTTTCTTCTTACAAACCTATGCCTTGTTTAAACATGATAATTCTGTGCTCAGTCAGGCAGTGTTTGGTTACCCTGACATAAAGAGTCAAACTTGTCTGGTGGCTGGCTCGGGTCACCCTAAGATATTTCTTAGAAATGTCTGTTAATTAATAATGCCCTACATTTCTCCTTTCAGGAGTGCCTATGTTGTGCTAGTCTTCCCAAAGTTTCTAAACAAATGGAAGTAACTGTTGCCTTTAAAAGGAGAGCACTTCTGTCCATAAAAGCTTTAAGGTTTTCTATATTTGTCGAGCTCTTCTTGGTTTTCTCACCTGCGTGAGATGGTGCTTAAAATTAATGCAGTTTTCTGCTTATTCTTTTATTTCATTACACCAGTATACCTCTTTGCTCTTAAGGACAGAGTATACTTTCATGAGATCTCAATAAGACAGAAGCTCCTCTGTCTAGTGATTTATATTCACAGGTTTGAGATCAGCAAGGGCAGCTAGCTAACTTAGAGACTCAGCCAGAAATTTGGTCACCTGAAAAAGGATGGTATTGTGTAATGATGAATGATATTTAAAAAAGCATGAAAGAGGAAATCGTGGTAATTATGGTGGCACAAAATGCTAGTTGGCAGGGTTCTTTCAAGACTTTCTCAGTGACAGTGTATTGAAATTGTATATTCAGGAAAGCCTTGAGATTTGCCTTCTGTACTGCATCCCATGAGAAATAGCTTCTTGTCAAACTACAGTTTGAGTATGACAAGCCATGGGCTAGTTGTCAGCCAGTCCCACCAAGAGAGAAAATGTAATAAAGATAAATTCTGAAATCAATTGAACATTTTTAAGCATTGTTTTGAGGCTTGGTTTACATTTAGGTGGGTGTTTAAGGTGGCGTTCTTAATCTTTGGAGAAGGTACTCTTCTGTAACAGACTGCTGGAGGCAATGGGTAGTTAGTAAACCCTGGTTTAAGTTCTTCTTATGAGTCAGAGCAAGGGAAAGTGACCTTTTCCAGGAACGTAGGATATCCGACTATTGAGTATCACTGTCTTTTGTGTTGAGGCCATTTGACATATTTCACAAGCTGCAGAATGGCTGTTGTGTATGATTATCTGGGGACAAGCTGGTGCTCAGAGGGACACCCAAGGCCTAGTCTCTGGTGTGATTCCAACAGGAAGGGAATCTGACCATGAATCTCGCATGTCCTAGATGGATATCCCTGTCATTGGGCTGCAAGATAGGAAAGAGCAGGAAAGCTCTGTTTTGTGAATTTGATTGTTTGCTTTTATTAGCAACAGTGCAAAACTGAAATGCAAAATTTTCTTCATTATTCCACAAATTACTCCAGTTCTAATTTCGCATTAGTTGATTCTTAATGACTTGATGGTTCAAGCAAAAAAAGACAACAACCTGCTGTTGTATTCCAGTCATAGCTTGTTTTAATACTGTACAGCATTTAGGTAGCACCATATTCAAGAATTGTCTCTCTGGGTAAAGAGAAACGCTTCTGGGAATAATGACCTGTTTGTTCTTCTTGATTTCATGAGTGCTCTCCATAGCCCAAACAAAGACGTACTCTTAGAAAACAAACCCTCTTGTATTCTAGTCATTGGCAATATTGCTGCAGGAGAAAAGTAAGAGAAGTCGCTACTGTTCTGCACGTTCTCTCTGTTCTGCAAGAGTAACAGGGAGAATTAACATCTCTCTCCCAGTGAAGGAAGAGGGAATAAATGTAAAAAATCATGCTGGACGCTAAAAGACATTCCACTGTTCCCAGTGTCCCAAGATACCAAAGGCCATTCTGTCGTTTTGGGATGTCAAATAGGCTCCCCAGTAACAGCCCCAGTAGTTCCAGGGCCCTTTAACTTGCTGACTTGTTTGGAGCTGCAAAGCACCATGTCCTATCACAAACACAGGTACAGGTCACAGTGCAGGGTGCACATATGCCCATTTGTTCTGCTTAGTAATTTTGAAGAGAATGACAAGAGACCTAGTGACTGTCACACTAGTGGCTAAATCACTGCTTGTTTTGAGTAAAACTAACAAAATAAACAGGAAAAAATTGTATAATGGCTTGCATTGTATAATCCGTTAGAAAGTCCATATATTTGTGCTTTTCCTGTTGATTTTATGTTTCCCTGTAATTTGCAGTATGCTGCCTAGGAGAAGCATTATGTCAAATTGCTGCTGAATTTTCAAGTAATTTCAGATAGGACATGAGCTTGAATGAGCACCCAGAATGAAAGAAGGGATGTCTGGTTTATTGTGGATACCTTGCAAACAGTTAACTTAAAATTCTGCAATGCCAAAGCACATCTTTTTTCTTTAAGGTACTCCTTTAGGGTCTTCCTCTCTCTGTCTCTCTTCTCTTTTCTTACTTCCTTGAGTTGGTTAAAAAGGGCTGGACACAACTTCCTCCAGAGCACATCAGCGGCACTGAGCATAAGCCAGAACAAAGTAGTTAGGAAACAGCACGTGACACTCACCCCACATCCCCATGAAAGTAAGAAATTAGTTCTGTCCCATTCTCTTTCTTTGGATCACATACTTAGTTTGGATGTAGAATCTATTGAGCTAAAGAAGAGTGCCAACATGGAAAAAAAATGCTGGTCATCTGGGGGCAAGTTCTGTCCTTAGTTCCACATGGACAATTTCTATCAGCTTAGTGTTGTATAGATCTCAAGTGTTCCTGCACAATGACTCCATGTTGGACTTGGCAGTGTTGATGATGAATCTTTGCAGAGTAGACCAGATAATAGCTCAGCCTATTCTTGAAAATGCCTCCTTAACTTCCCAAATGGCCATTTGTAATGCTCTGCTTTACAGTTTTTCTAACAGTGTCAAAATGCAAAGATTGAGACTCCAATACAGATAATCTCAAAGGCACACTCTAATTTAGCCTCAAATTCCTGCCTACTCTAAGACTGCTAGTGTTTTCTCTCTTTCTCTTGTTGATTCTCTTGTCCTCTCTGCCTCTGCCTTTCTCTCTCCACATCAAAATATTATTGTTTTGCCCACTTGACACTCTCAGTGGGATGCTGCCGAGCAGAGAGCAGTCTAGCCTTCATTCAGCCAAGCTCTTCCGGCATATGTTTTGTTTTAAGTGTGTTACAGACCAGCCCAGAGCCACTGTATATATTTGGCTTATTCACACTCTTAATGCTTTGTTAGACTGGCATCAGAACATTGAAGAATATTGTGAGTTTTCAATTACTTACGAGTTTGTGTTTGTCTTCCTGCTGTTGGGCTTTCTGTTCCAGTTTACAGCCACAATTCTTAGCACCATCAGTCACACCAAGGCATAATAAGGAGTCCGGTCTGGCTAAAAAGGGTCTGGCTACTGCAGTTCCCTTCTGAGCATGAATTTGTCCAACTTCCCTACAGAACAGAGGCTCACCTACCCTTCAGCAATACCCTTCAGTCCTGTTGCCAGGATTCTCCAGAGTGGGTGCTTCATGTGCTGGGTCTACATACAAGCAGGTGGCAGACTGGAGGAGTGTAGGAGAGCCAGTTATAAAAAAAAAAAAAATCCACCCTCCAGATTGCATTGTCTGCCTTCCCCCTGCCACTTTGCCGAGGGAAACACTGTCAGAATCAAAGTGAAGTACGCATTCCTGCTTCTCTCCTCCCACCCTTTTGCTGAGGCAAGAACTCCTTCCACCTACAGCAACCAGCAGTCTCTGTGTTATGCTGTGGTTTTCTTGAAGGAGGAAGCAAACTATGATGTCCCATGTGGTCATTCAGCTCATATGACTTGAGGTACCTTGCAGAGCTGCTGGAGAATACAGGGCACCTCCAGAAGATGATTCTTCCACCTAAAATCATAATAATCTTCTAAAAATGCACATTCTTCTACTGATGTTTGGAGGAGCTTGAGAAGTCTGCGCTCCTACCTTGGGCACCTTTGTGAAATGCCTGAGAGTTAGGCAGGAAGGATATAGGCCAGATTGCAATAAGAGGAGACTCTTAGATTGGCTGAATTGCAACCTTGCAGTGCACAAGACACACAGAAAGCTGTTGGCAACTGAGCCTCATGGATTATAGAAGGGGAAGAGGATTGTGAAGGGGGAAGAGAAAATCAGGTAACTATATTGAAACCGAGACAATCAAGAGGTCTATTTTAAGGCTGCAGCATGAATCTCTTGCATTTCTGATTGGACTGACACCTCACAATGAATTCCAGCTAAAACTGACCCTCCCTGACACAGAGCTCATGGGTCTTTGAGATATTCAGGGTCTTTGAAATACTTGTGGTCTTTGAGAGATGTTTCTCATAAAAGTAGCACTCGGTCTGCCTGGCCCTGGCATAATCTACCCCATGTCAGAGATCAGGGAAAGAAGGACTAGCACAGCTGGTGATGGGCTTTCCTGCTCTTTCACTTTCTTCCTATCAAGTTTTCGCTGATCAGTGTAATTATAGCACAGAATCGCATTGAGATTTCTGGAGAAAGGTGTAAAAAACTTGCTGCGTTCAGTTTGCCAGGATGAGCTGCTAAGTTTGCAGAGCTTTACAAGCAAGACTTCCGATGAATCACTTTGACAGGCTTATGGAGAGCATCTTTGCCATAAATCACCATTTTTCTTGCAAAAATCAATGACATCCTAAAACACAAGGCTGAGAAATCCTATATTCGCTTTACCCGGTGCCTTTTTAATTGTCATTATAAGAAAGTCTGAATACAATAATATTTACACACCTCCTCATCAGTTAGAGAAAATCTATTGGTTTTGACTAGCTGTCCTTCTTGGGATAAATCTTGGCCTTATCATTCCTGTGTGGATAAGAACATCCTGTGGAAGATGGTGAATGATTAGAGGTTGTCGGCTTCAGCACCAGTGTACACACTTACCACAGGTGCCTCATGCTACTGCCTTTAGGTTGAGTGAGAAAGACTGTGAGTGTTTCTTTGCCCAAATGAGACTGGTCATGAGGAAAAGGCAAGAAAATGTGTTTCCTGCTCTTTGAACCCTATTTGTCCTGGTTTGAGGTAAAACAGGACCAATTTTCTGTTAAGTAATTCTGCTTTGCAGCTAATCCTCTTCCAACTAACTGAACTCTCTGAAATTATGTGGCATGTTTTTAAGACAGTAGTCCCCTTCCAGAGTGATGAGACCTATGTTTATAGCGAATACCGAAGAATGGTATGCGGAAAGGCTCTCGCTTATACTTAATGCTATAACAGCCAAGGTCAGCTCACTTTGTAGTGTGCCCTGTAGCAAAATCAGAAGCAGAAAAGCATAGAGGGGTCACACATGTAGGGAGGAGCGGACAGGACAGGTGACCCAAAACTGATCAACAGAGTATTCCGTCCCATCTGCATCATGCTCAGTGTAAAAGCTGAGGCATCAAAGGATCAGTTTTTTTTTGAATGGCTGGCATCCGAGCAGGAATCTGTCTGTTCATCTGCCATTGATCCCAACCCGTGCCTGCCTGTGACATGATCGTCATCCTGGGAGCTTGACACAGTTTTGTATATATTTCATTACTTCATTTTTATTATTTTATTAATATTTTCATCAAAGTAGTTCAGTTTCTCTTCTAAACTCAAAAGTCTCTGTCTCTCTCTTCCTCCTCTCCCTGAAGGGAGGTGCTCTCCCTCTTCTGAAGGGAGAGAGGTCCGAGAGCATCTGTCCTTCGTTTCAGTAGCCTATTTGGCCCAAACCATGGCACTATGGAACTTAAATCTTTGAAAAAATTTGACTCAAGACTCCTCAGGTCTACCTAAGAGAGGAGTTGTTTCCTGTACCAGTACGTTCCCCAGAAACTATTTGGATGCTAACACCAGAGACTGTGATGGCAATGCCAGTGCACACAGAGCTCTTTACTAGTGGAAGTGCTTCCACATAGATGGCTTTGACTTTCTGCAGGCCCGTACGGGATGCCTTAGGGATTGAATACTGAAATTCCCTTCTTTCAGTGAGGCAGTTCCAGTCATGTAGAGATTCGCAAGCAGCAAAGGCCATTGCATGGCAGTTAATGCTGGAGAGGTCAGCCTGGTTTATCAGAGACAGCTTTAATACCGTACTACCAGAGAGCAGTTAAAGGACAGAATATATCTTAATTCTGAATTTCCATGATTTTGTTTATTTAAAGTCAGGCTACCAGTATCATGATCTTTACCTATGTTGTATTGTCCATTGGTATGGTTCATGGCTAGCCACCAAAGACACGATTTGTTCATGAAGCCTTCTGAACTTGTCAGTGTGAGACAGACTGTTTAGTTTTGGCTGGAAGTGGTAACAACATTGCTGTGTGCTCCAGAGCCAGAGATAATTTTCCACACTCTGCAGCAAGGTACACACCTACTAAAGCATTGGTTTAAAAATGTGCTCTGCTAATTTGTAGTCAGGTTTTAGAGCCATTCTAGCATTTCAGCTCCCTAGATCTATAAAGATATCTTCACTGACACAGCCAGGAAACAACCTCAAAACAGATTAAAAGATGGGAACTCTTCAAAGACTGCAAGATTAATTTAATGTCCTGCAGATTCTCTCAGTAGGCTAGTGGTAAAAAACCTCACCCTACAGCTTTTCAAATCTGTCTAAAATATTTATCTGCCAAGATTTTTAATGGCAGAATCTGCCTAAGTATTTACTCTCAGTGACCTGTATAGTTAAGGCTTACATAATTACACTATACACCATTTACTGGAAAGGCTTTAAATATTCATTGACTCCTCATGTTTTAATGTAAACAAGGCACTTAGAATACCTAGGGTTTTTAATTCCTGCAAGGTGACAAAGATGTCTGAAGCAGATGTTGCTGCTTCTTGGATGAATGCTGCCGTGAAGCAACAGGGCACACTGATGGCACTTAAATGATAGAGAACAGGAGCTTCTGGCCAGAGATACAGACGTCTGCACATCTCTGATTCTGATCCCAAACCAGTGTTCTTCAGGAGCGGAGCAGGCTCTGCCTAAATAAATAAAGTTGAAAAAAGTGTAAAATGGGTGAATATCAGTGGAAAATCAGATCTCTAGCTTTCTGACTGCCTCCATTGAATCCCATCTGTTTTATTGGTTTGTCAAGAACATCTAGCCAAAAGAGGCAGCAAGGGGAGGCAGCTTAAGGGGAAGCGTTTATATACACATGCCTTGTGCAGACGTCACGTCACACCTGCTTCTGGAAGTAAAGAAAACTGCCCTCTTTTTGCTGTTCATTGGGGGACAGACGGAGACAGCATCTATTGCCCACTCCTCCCAGAGCAGACGAACAAGTCTTGGGGCCGTGGGCACATAACGGCACGTGGCTGCCAGGGGTGTGGGAGAGAGCCAGGAAAGGCAGATAACTTCAAATGCATCAGAAATGAGAACTGCCAGGATTACTCCTCATGCGTTGCTGTCACTGTTTTTATATGTCTGGTTGGTTAAAATGAATTTAACCTGCATTTTTCTTAGACTGTCCTATCCAGTATTAGTCTATTTCATGTGTAAATGATTATGACTTTGCTGTTAAGCATGTTCTTACTTACCTGTGAATTTCAAAGTCGAAGGCAAAACGAAACATCACAATATTGTTTGTTCTGAAATATTATTTGAATTTATCCACTAAATCTTGACAGCAAACAGCACAAGATTAGCTTTCCCTGTGTACCAGTAAAGAGCCTGCTTTTAATGAATCACAAATCTGATTAATTGTACTTATGCTTAAAGAACTGTGAATGCATTTGACATGGTTGTAGCATTTTAGAGGCTATTTGAAGGGGTGAAAACCCCCAGCTCCCCTTCCTTTTAGGAATGCCAAGGTTTTGGCGATGGATAACACAGCTGCCTTCTCACTTTAGGCATTGCTCACTCAAAGCAAAGTAGTTAACTTCCTGGCTTCTTTTATCTTAGACCTTTTAAAGATGAATAAACTAAAAAGCAGCAGCTGATCAAAATAACAAAGGGTGGTAAGGTGCCTTTAGTTGCTTATAAGTGTGTCTGCAAATTCCTGGTGGAATTCTAGGCCTGGCGCTGATGGAGCTGGCTAAGGATATTGATCGCCACTTGAATTCACTGAATAAATAATGGTTGCCATAGTTATTGAGCATTCACAACTGGTGGGGAAGCACGGAAATCTCCAAAACACCTCCTGTGATAGTTTTGCTGGAAAATCACCCAATTAATTCTGTCTCGTATCATGAAAATTATGTGAGATACAGAGTATGCTTGGACTCCTTGTGCTAGAATTTCTCTCATAATTGAGCATCTCTGCCACCTCTTTTAGCTGCTGAAGAGAAAAGGGCACTTGCCATCTCTTACTTTGTGTGGCAGAAAGATTAACGGACACCATATAACCCCAACTGTTTGGAGAAATCTTACACTTTTAAAGCATTTTTTGCTTTGAGTACCAGAGTACGGCTTTGGGTTACACCAGAGAAAGCGAGTCCTCTCAGTTTGTGGTAGGGATGCTGATGTGTTTTTCCTATTGCATTGCAGAACGACATGGATTAAAAGAACCAAAGAAAGTGGAAGAGCTATGCAACAAGATCACAAGCAGTTTGAAAGATCACTTAACTTTCAGTTGCCAAAACAAAGGACAACCGCTTGAGTCTGCAGAGCCGAAGGTACTGGGTGTTCTGGCTGACTTGCGTTCTCTCTGCACACTGGGACTGCAGCGCATCTTTTACCTGAAACTGGAAGATTTGGTGCCAGCCCCTTCCATTATCGACAGGCTGTTTCTGGACACCTTGCCCTTCTGAGTCAAACCACCCTCCTGAAAGGCGAATGCCCACCCGAGCAGGCAAACGGATCGTGACTTACAGCTAATATTTCTGCCCTCACTTAACAGAAAAGCAGCTCCGAGTCTAAAATGAGGTCTTTTCTGGCGCTTTGTCCGTACAACCTGAGGCCTGAAACTTAACCGGCTTACTGGTTTGGGGTTGTGTTCTTTGTTTTCTTTTGTGTGATTTGGGTTTTTTAAATGGCTAATATGGCACTTTTGGACAATGCTATCCCAGCAGCAGTAAAAGGTTAACATGACTGTTTTAAACCTGTTGTTTAACACCTCATGGTATATGAGGAATAAAATTGTAGAAGCTGTGTTTGAAAACAAGAACAGCAAATAGTTGTTTGCCAGGGTAGTATGTGTTTTGTGAGGATACCTTTAGCATACTTCCTGCATCAAGGGCACATACATCAGCACAATCTGAACAACAATTCACTTTTTTAGCAGAGTACATTCAATTGAACATTTCATACAAATCAAATATAGCAAAATGACAATGGCTGTTAGCTCCCATGCTCAAGTGCAATTTTTTAAAGTGCTGTCTTACTAAGTCTCGTTTATTAACTAATTTATTTTACTATGAAAACAAACAGAAGAAATCAAGTGAGAAAATTACATGCACTAACTTACCTGACAGAGTTTTCCAAACTTGATTCCATGTAGCGCGACTTATTGACAAATGTATGTGGAAGACACGGGAGCAATTGTGGCTCAGTTGCTCCTCAGCAAAGGAAATCCGCGTAAGTTAAGTAGCGATTGGAGCACACAGGGTCAGCATCAGGGATAGGTCAGTTTTAGGCTTCTAACGTAAGCGACTAGTTAGTGAGCAGACAGAAGGTGGTTTCCAAGAACAAGCAAGTCTTGTAAAATAGTATGAATGTAAGTGCTAGGAAGGATATAGTGGGCTGCGTTTAAACATTCCGTGTTCGTACTCCTTTTTGTATGTTTATACTGTTGATGCCATATTAATATGAAATAATTTGTTGCATAGTGTCTTTATTTGTATAAACGTTTGTATGCATGGTATATTGTGATGGCTTTGCCTGTATTTATTGCAATGACTGCCAGCTCATGGGAGCCCTGTTACACATGATAACTAAATGGGGTGTTCACACTGACTCAGACACACCAGTTGGAAAACTATATACATATATATAATGTGTATATATATATATGTATATACCTATCTTTGTGTGCGTGTGTGTGTGTGCGCGTGTCTTTTTATTAACCATTTGTATATAAAATATCTGTCAAATCACAAGCAGAGTTATTTTACAGTTTATTTGCAGTGACTTCTAAGGCAGTACTGTTTAGCACTTTGATATTAAAATCTTGCTCATGTTTTGCTAAATTCAAATAATATTTAAAAAAGTTTAGTTCTAAAAAACTTTATATGCACTGTATTAAGTCAAAATTTTGTTGGTCATTTTGCTAAGGAAATTTTTGAATGTCAACCTGATGTCACTGTATCTTTTGTTAGCTTTAAACATTCTAGCTTTTGTCTTTTTTTAAACTATGCTGTTTATATGGAAATTAAATTATACAATCAAACAGATGCCAAATGAATTGCCTAATTGCTGCAAAGGATAACCCAGATATCGAGTCACTGTATGGTTTTCAAATAGTAATCTGGTATTTTATCACTTACTATGTTTGGATGTGCTTTTATGAAAAAAAATTATTCTTATATCAAGATTTATAGTAGTGTCAATAGGGAAACAGACTTCTAATCACTATAGTTAATATTTCCGGTTTACCTGCAGATAATATTTGGAAAAGTATTGCTTTTTGTATTGACTTTTAAGCTTATGTGCAAACATAATAGCATAATTAAATATCAGAGAAGCTAATGTTTCTTGTAGGTTGCTGTAACAAGCCTGACCAGCAAGACAAATATATTTTGACTGAAGTTGCTTTTGTATATACTAAATATATATATATACGTATATATATATACACTCACACACATGTGCGCATACAAAAACATACAGACACAAAATGCAAAAGTATGTTTACTTTTGTCTCCTTGTGTAAGACACAAGGTCCCTTGAGAAATTACTTCTGTCTAGGGACAAATCCTGCCAGGTGCTGAGCACCAGCCAGATGAGGGCTTGCAGGCGCTTCTTGCGAGCGGGCCCTTACAAAGAATTTTCAGGCGAATCAGCATAGTACAGTGAAATTGCTTTTTGTTGAGCAAGGTTTATTTATTAAGTGGAATGTGAGTGGGAGGTAGCAGGTCCAGAGCCCCGTGTGAGATTTCACATAGCCAGTGTCCTCCAGTCTTCCATACATAGTCTTAACTGTGATACTCTCCCAAATCCCGTCATTTGTGGAATTGTCCTTCACGTCAACTGCAGTACACAGATTCATCTTCAAGTACAACCAGTGACAAGTCACAGTGGTAAAAGAAAGAGTTAATGCAGAAAAAAAATCTACTACTTTTCTTAGAGCTCTCTCAGTGTGAACATGCCTTTGTCTAGGCAGAATTCAGGAATATATCAGGTGTTAAGGGAGAGTGCCTTGCTTTTATTTCAGACAACAGTGTTTCAAGAGTTTCTTCACTCCGCTAACCGCAGTAGGTTTTTTCTTTTTTATTTTTTCCTTTTTTTGTGGTGTTAACCTGTGGGTTGAAAGAAATGCTCTTGTACATATACCATGTAAATTAAAATTATTAAATTGAATAACATTTTTTTCAGAGGCCCCATGTGTGTTGAATAAGTATGCTTAATTCTGTTAAAATCTGATGTGAATTTTTTATCATTTATAAAACTTTAAAAAAAAATGTCTACGGGAGTCTTAAAAGTGGAAAAATTGGTGAAGCATGCTTAAGAACACTGGCAATTTAATGGCTAGTCTTTTGATTAAAATAGCTTTTATATAAATACAATAAGGCCTGCAGTATCTGGCTACGCATTCTCAATTAGATATCGAGAGCTGGACCACGGTTGTCCCAGAGGTTGAACTACATACAGACCAGAGCAGAGAGACTACCTGCCCCTCGCTGTACTTCTCCTCCATGCCAGGAAGGGATTGTCATTAACTCACAAATGATGATGGCCACAAGGGAGGGAGGGGATTGCTATAGGGCTTGTGGTCCCATAGATCACCTGTGTCTGGCTAGAAAGAGGACAGAGCTCTGATCCCTTTGTCTTCCACCCCTGTGTGTTAGTAAATCCTGGTAAGACATTGCTTCATCAGGCACCTCCAGCATTTTCTTTAAATGTGCATCCAGTTCCTCTCCTTACCGTGCCTTTGCTTTGTAGGAGGGATAGCTTATCCCCTGCCAGAGGAAAATGTTTGGCTACAAGTGCATTTTCTACAAATGCCATTTTGAGAGGCATCTGCCACCGTTCCGGGTATTGCCATCAGTACCTGTGGCACCGGCACACCTCCGCGGGAGCTGTTCTGCAGGAGCTGCTCGGCTGGAGGTTACATCAAATGGTGTGCTGCAGGATTGGCACCTCCTTCTTTGGAAATATGGCAACACAAAAGGTTGCTCAAACTCTTCCAAATTATTTGTTGCTGTTTTCCTATGCCTTATTACAAAAATTAAACTAAAAATCCTTAATGTGAACGGCAATACATTTTGCCCTGTTAGGCAAAACACACAGATCTTGTGACTAACCTGCACCAGAGTCTAAATTTTCACCCTACCAGAAAAAGCTTACCTTCACTAAACTTACAAGTATCTCAATCTGTAATTGCTTCAGGGGCCATAAGTTGTGCCCTGACACATGGAAACAGAACTGTGGCCTGACTCGTGTCCTAATGGGTGCCTTCCATGCTTCTAAACCACACCAGTGGCAGAATCCTTCCAAAGGATGTGATGCCCAATGGTTGACTATGGCATCAGAAGTTTGGGCTGAGTCAGGTATATGATAGTGGGTTCCTCTAATAGCGATCATGCTTGGACAGGAGGGCTGGCACCAAGGCACCCCAAAATGAGCAACTTTCACTAGAGGCGAGTCAAATCTCTTTGTACAGCATTCGTACCTTTATTTTTCACATTCAGGTTCATTAGTCCAATATACAAAGCTAAAGTTTCTGTTACATGGCAGAGAGGAGGGAGAGAGAGAGATGTTTAATTGTATAAAATTAATCATGGCTCTGCAAAAATTGGCAACTCCCTCTATGGACTCTATGAAACATGTCTTTTGATTAATTATTTGTATTATAGCAACACCTAGAGGCCACAACAGAGATCAGGACCCCATTTTGCTAGCTTTCCTAATTAGCACCTCCAGTACCCACCCAGAAGCTCGAGTCCAAATAGACAAAAGAAAGAGGATCAGCACAGAAAAAAGGAGTACAGTGCCATGCCCAAGGGCATATAGCATTTCAGTCACAGAGTTAGGAACAAAAACTTGTGTTTGCTGAGCTAGTGTCCAGCAAAGGCTCTTACTTTGTTTTCCTTTTCTCTCCCTGGGCAATTTATGCTCCTACTGTATGAAATCTCATGCAAACACAACAAAAGCACTGACAAATTTAAAATTACCCATGTATTCAAACTTATATTGTTTACCCTGTGCATATACGTCATCCATGAGACTATTCAAAATCCTGGTCAATGACACGTTTGGATCCGAGCTGCGATACCAACTAAATAGTATTTAGAAAATAGATGTTTAGCTGTTCTTTATTAAACTATTGAAAATGACCATTAGGAATATTTCAAGATATGGATTAAACAATAATGACTAGCGGATAAAAACTTTTAAAAATGCTAAACTATTGATGCAAGAATTGAATAAATGGGGAGTCAATTAATCAAATTCTTAGCAGCAGATGACATTATTTGAGAACTGTATTCCAGACCTACATTTGTGAGAATTACCAACATGGCGATTTGTCAAATAAAAGAAAAAGAAAGTTCTTTACCATATAGAAACATTTGCAGCAATTTTTCTTCTGTTTTCTTTTTTAACATTAGACACCTTCACATTTATATTCACAATACAGAATGTTCTGGCTGCATTTGCTTACAGAAGAAGCTTGAATACATGAACTTGTGACATGGCTGTGAAAGTTGGACGAGATCAAGATTCTTACCTAAACTCAGAAAAGCAATAATTTTCTTTAAAGATAAGGGTGGAAGTCCAGCTGTAATTAGATATTATGTATATTGCAAGATACTTATTAGTGTATAATGGAACTAATTTAATGTCAAGTACAAGGTTCTGAAGTCATGTGAGAGATAAAACCATGGGAAAAACCTAATTTTTTTCCCATTGATTGATATTTTCATAGAATCATGGAATCATTTATGTTGGAATAGACCATTAAGATAATTGACTCCAAGAGTAAGCCTAACGCTGCCAAGTCCATCCCTAAGCCCCATCTCTATGTGCCACATCTACATGTCTTTTAAATACCTCCAGTGGTGGTGACTCAATGACTGCCCTGGGCAGCCTGTTCCAATGCTTTCAGGGAAGAAAGTTTGCCTAATACACAATCTAAACCTCCCCCGGTGCACCTTGAGGCTGGTTGCTCTTGTCCTAGGTGATACAGGTTATAACAGGTGATACCAACTAACAACTAACTAACTATAACAGGTGATAACCTGTTACTTGGGAGAAGAGACTGACCCCCCCCACCTCACTACAACCTCCTTTCAGGTAGCTGTTGAGAGTGATAAGATCTCTTCTCTGCCTCCTTTTCTCCAAGCTAAACAACCCCAGTTCCCTCAGCTGCTCCTCATAAGACTTGTGCTCCAGACCATTCACTAGCTTTGTTGTCCTTCTCCGAGTGTGCTGTAAAATCTCAATGTCTTTCTTGTAGTGAAGGGCCCAAAACTGGACACAGTATTCAAGGTGGGGCCTCAGCAGTGCCAAGCAGAGGGGGACAATCACTTCCCCAGTCCTGCTGGCCAAAACCATGTTGGGCCTTCTTGGCCACCTGGGCACACTGCTGGCTCATGTTCAGCCACCTGGTGAACCCCCAGGTCCTTTTCTGCCAGGCAGCTTTCCAACCACTTTTCCCCAAGCTTGTAGCACTGCAAGGAGTTGTTGTGACCCAAGTGCAGGACCTGGTACTTGGCCTTGTTGAACCTCGTCCCATTTGCTTCAGCTCATCAATCCGGCCTGTCCAGGTCTGCCTTCCCACCCTCAAGCAGATCAACACTCCCACCCAACTCAGTGTCATCTGCAAACTTACTGAGAGTGCACTCAATTCCCTCATCCACAGAGTCAATGAAGAGATTAAACAGAATTGGCCCCAATACTGAGCCCTGGGGAACACTACTTTTGACCAACTGGATTTATCTCTGTTCACCACAGCGCTTTAGACCTGGCCTTCCAGCAAGATTTTCATCCAGCAAAGCATACACCATCCAATTTCTCCAGGAGAATGTGGTGGGAAACAGTGTCAAAGGCTTTACTAAAGTCCAGGTAAACAACATCCACATTTCCCTTGTCCACTAAGTGGGTCACCTTATCATAAAAGAAGTTCAGGTTAGTCAAGCAGGACCTGCCTTTCATGAACCCGTGCTGACTGGGTTCTCTTGTCACCCAGTTCTCTCTTATGTGCTGCGTGATTGCACTCAAGATGATCAAGACGGCACTCATTTTGGATTGTTTACCTCTTTTTCTTGAAAGAACAGAGAGCTCTGGGGTTGTTCAGGTGGAATTGTATCTCAAATAAATAAATTAATAAAAAAACAAGCTAAGTGACATTTGAAGAAAGAAATGTATGTAAGTAGCTGAAATATCTCAAATACCCCAAAGTCTTTAACCTGCTAAGTAGCATATTAAAATACTCCCTCCACAATAACTTCCACTGTGGTCTGTGATTAAGCACTACTGTAGAACAGAAGTGAATTATAGAGATGGCTTGATACTGGGGAAACTTTCAAACGTAGCAGATAGAAAATAGAAATTAATTTACCTTTCATGGGGTCTTATTATTTATCTTGCTGTGTTTCCTAATTAATTGACGATATTGATGTTTACACAGGGATTTGCTCCTTTCCAACTTCACTTGATCCTGTGAAGAAGTCAGAATGCTGCATTTGTAGTATCACATTTATTGCCATGGCAACAGTCAGGGATTTCACAAACACTAATTAGGGTTGGCAACTTGGAATGTTTTCAATACAGTCCCATATAATTTCCCCTCTTTTATCCATTTCTCATTATACCTTACTTCAACAATTGACTTCTTGAGTATGTATACAGGTTTTTCCCCCATGTCCTCAGGATTCAGTTAATACCTTCCCCAATTTAATGCCACCTTTCTTGCACCTCTGCACACACTCGGCTAAGAAGTAACTGCAGTTCCTACTTCCATTTGTGTTAAGCTCCATTTCTTACACCTCAAATTAATGCAAGTTTCAGTACAACCAGCTGGTTTTTACACCAGCAGGTGCAAAAGTAGTAACGAAAAGTACAGAGGCTTAGCTGCATCTTCCCAGGCAAGCTACTTTTAAAGGTAGACGCTAAATCTTGCTCAAGGCAGAGTACAAGCCTTCTGTTTATGGCACCTTAAGCCCTGCAGACGTCCAAAGATCATGTAAAATAGCTTAATTCAAGCATATAAAGAACATTTGTAGTCATTTAATTTACTGTGTAATAATACGGAGGGGTGGGGCCCTGTGAACTGCATAAAGTTCAGCAAGGCCAAGCGCAAGGTCTTGTACTTGGGTCGGGGCAATCCCAAATGTGGATCCAGTCTGGGTGATGAGTTGATTCAGAACAGCCCTGTGGAGATGGACTCAGCAGTATTGGTGGATGAAAAACTGGATATGAGCCAGCAGTGTGCACCCACAGCACAGAAAGACAACTGTATCCTGTGCTTCATCAAAAGCAGCCTGGCTCACAGATTGGAAGAGGTGATTTTGCCCCTCTACTCTGCTCTAGTGAGATCCCACCTGAATTACCGCATGCAGCTCTGGGGTCACCTGTACAAGAAAGACATGGACCTGTTGGAGCGGGTCCAGAGGAAGGCCACAAAAATGATCAGAGGTCTGAGGCATCTCTGCTATGAGGCCAGGTTGAGAGAGTTGGGGTTGTTTAGTCTAGAGAAGAGAAGGCTCCAGGGACATCTTACTGTTGCCTTCCAATACTTTAAGGGGGCCTACAGGAAAGATGAGGAAGGACTCTTTATCAGGGAGTGTAACTATGGGAGGAGGGGTAATGGTTTTAAACTGAAAGAGGGAAAATTTAGCTTAGACACTGTCAGGTGAGGTGATGAGACACTGAACAGGTTATCCAGACAAGCTGTGGATGCCTCATCCCTGGAATTGTTTAAGGCCAGGCAGATGCTTTGAGCAACCTAGACTAGTGGATGGTGTCCGTGCCCATGGCAGGGGGGTTGGACAAGATGATCTTCAAAAGTCCCTTCCGACCCAAACCATTCTATGATGTCATGATTCTATGATTCTCCACTAATCATATATTAGATTTACCCAATTGAGTTAGTTCCCTAATTTACTCAGAAGACTTGTCAAACTGTGTTGGTACCGAACTTTTAAGCCCTTCTAAAAGCAAAATGCATTAATTTGTTAACAAAGACAAAGGCAAATTTATGATGGAGTCACCAGCAAGATGAAAGGTTTTACTTCATTGGGCATGCACAGGATAAGAAAAAGATGTGTCTATTGAGCAAAGTAAGATTCCTGTTCTGCAGGTCACTCAAGAGCAAGTCCCAACTGGTTGTCAATCTGCCTTTCCAGTAACAAGGATATCCAAATAAAAGCAAGCAGAGCAAGTATGCCATATTACCCTGATTTGGAAAGGAAGACAAGAAATCAGACTGGTTGGAGTATATTTATACCCTAGGACACTGTAAATGACTAGAAAAGAAGAGAAAAATAATAGAACCATCTGGAGCATCTTCATTAGATTATAGGTGAAATCATTTAGTTTGTTTCTGATTTAATAAGGATTTGGTACATTATTTATAGAAAACTAGTATTTGAATAATAAATTCTGAGTCTGGTCACCATCTTTTCCTACATGATGGAGAGGTAAAAAGCCTCTTAAATGATGGAAAAATGTATCATAATGTATAGACGAATTGAGAGTTCATCTTGACGGTAAATTACTTAATCTTTTTAGGAGATTATAACTGAAACCAGGGTGGAATTACTATACTTGATAAGGAGAGCTTATTGAAATAAACACTATAATGTGTTCAAAAAGTAAATAAAGGATTTGGATTAGACATTCAAATCAAAACTGAACCGTTGGAAGAAGCCCTGTATTCCAACAGACACTGAGACAAGCTAACATAAACATCTAAAGAAAGCCTTTATTGACAAAAAACCCTGTTGCCTCAGAAGTGTACATTTTGCCTCCCTTTTTTGAGGAAAGATTGAACTGTTCCAGTTTGCTCAGTTTTTGATGACACTTCCCACTTCAGTTCACTGCAAGGATCAGTTTTAAAACCTAGTCCTAATGCTTTTGAGAAATTTGAACCCGGAGCCCTCCAGCATTTGGGACTTTCTTTTCATGACTTAACTTTGTTCCCCCTACCCTTAATTTCAAAAGGCATAAGCGAACTCATGGCAGGGCTCTTCATACGCTTTGTGAACTGAGACACAGTCAAGAATTTCCACACAGAGTAATTTTATTACATGAAATTTCCCGCCTGCTGTACAGAGCTGTGGAAAAGTCGGCACGGACATCTGCTTTTCATCTGATTTCTAAGGGAAAGCCTGGTGATTGCTGCCCCTTTGAAATTAAGGAGTCAGGGAACAAATTTAAGTCATGAAAATAAAATACTGAAGCTTGAGGGCTCTGGGTTCAAATTTTACAGAAGTACCAATGCTGTGCCTTAAACTGATCTCTTCAGGGAAGCACAATGGAAAGTATTTGCAGCGACTGGGCAAGCTGATGCAGTTTAGTCCTTTGGAAAAAGAATCAGGATCCATCCCATGTTCAGACATAGAATTACTTCTATTTTAGATGTAAGTGATCGCTTTCAGTGAAAGATTTTTCAAGGTAAGTTATCAATGATGGCTGAACCTGAGAAATTAAAAATGTAGCCATTATGAACTGAAACGAAATCTTCAAATTGTCATACAGACCATGAGATCTGGGGAAAAACACTTTTCTACTCCATGACTCCAGAGCAGTCTGTCTTCCATGAGATGGAGTTGTTAATGCCACATGAAAAGGATACAGAATCGTGTTGCTCATCTCTGGGGGGCAAAAAAAAAATCACAGAAATCTAATAAATATGGTGGGAAATACTATGTGGCATTAGCATTTTCCAGTTTTCCATAGTGCATTATTCTTACAGCTCACATAAGACACAAGGCCTGGTTCCATCTGGTTCTGGACTGGCACGACGTTTAGGCTGCTTCTTCACAGATGTGACTAGCCAGCATAAGGCAGGACTTCTGTCAGCAGCAGTCGCGCCATGCCCACCTGGTGCCTCCCATTCCTTGGGCCAGTGACAGGGATCATGTGGACATGAGGTAAAACAGCAAAGAACTCAGCCAGGTTAAAACTAACCTAATTTTCCCAGGTGAGGTTTTGTTTCTGCTCCTGTGTGACCCCACCTGGAGTACTGTATCCAGCTCTGGGGGCCCCAGCACAAGAAAGACATAGACCTGTTGGAGGACGTCTAGTTGAGGGTCATGAAGATGATCAGACATCTGGAGCACCTCTCCTATGAGGAAGGCTGAGAGAGTGGAGGTTGTTCAGCCTGCAGAAGAGAAAGCTCTGGGAAGACCTTATTGCAGCCTTTCCATATATAAAGGGGACTTGTAAGGAAGATGGAGAAAGACTTTTTATCAAGGACCGCAGTGACAGGACAAGGGACAAGTTGTCAACTGGTTTAGATTGGACATAAGGAGCAAACTTTTTTTATGATGAGGGTGGTGAGACAATGGAGCAGGTTGCAGTGTTGGAGAGTTGTGGATGCTCCCTCGCTGGAAGTGTTCAAGGTCAGATTGGACGGGGCTTTGAGCAACCTGGTCTAGTTGAAGATATTCCTGCCCATGGTAGGGGGATTGGACTAGATGACCTTTAAAGGTCCTTTCCAACCCCAATCTTTCTACAGTTCTGTGATTCTTGCCCTTTCCTTACTGGTCTGCAATGCTATTAACACCTTATTTTCCCATTTGCTGTCAGGATACTTTAGCCTAATTTTTAGATCTGCTGCATACCAATAAGGCAGATGTTCCAATGGGAACATTTCTGCCATATACTATATGCATGGGAGTATCCTGCAGAACTCCCAGATGAAATAAGGGGCCCATTTTGCCAAGTCCACTTCATATACATTAGAGGCAAGACACCCTGTGCTCTGAAGACATTTAAAATCAATGAAGGAAGACAGAGGGAAAAATAGTTTTATAGTTGCTATATAGGTAGAGCTTTTATGGACAGACACACTTAGTGAGTTGCTCTGTAACATGGGAACTTTGGAAAAGCTAAGAAGTGAATCCAGAACCCACCATACTAACCTGTTGCTAGGAAAAAAAAATCCTTACTCTCTTATGCCATGAGTCAGCATAGTTTCCAAAATTTCAGACTAATAATTGACAAATTGCTTGGGGAGAGTCTAACCTGACATATCCAGTATGTTCTTCCCACAGCCCTCACAGAAGTCCACAAATGTCAGCTTCAATCAGACTCAGCCAGGACTGCAAAACCCATTAGGTTCGTCAGATCTAGGATGCATGTTAGGATGGTCTAAAAAGTAAAACCTCCAAAAACTAATGTGTGTTCAGCACTTAAAAAGAGACACATGAGGCTGCAAAGGACAGCATTTTTAACAGGCTGCTCTAAAATAACAGCCTAGTTATTTGTCCAATATTGTTTTTAAACTTAGAATTTCTAAGCCGTAAGAACTCTTTTGGAAGCAGACTGCTGCTTTGGATCTGAAATTGCAGACCCCCTGTGCTGTGAAGAGCTGTCACCATCCAGTCAGTGGAGTCCAAACTACTCTCACAAACCTGCACAGAATAACATGTAAAGCAAAAGCTGTTACCGTAAATGTGTAGTGATTGCGATCAGAGTAGATGGTAAAAAAAGGAGAAAACAGATAAGAGATTTTGTTTTCAAAACTCACTATTAGAAAAGTGATTCATATGTAAGGATATAATGGGAGGGAGGACATTTTTTAATCAATGACTGCACATTGTTAGCAGTTCACAGTTCAGTCACCGAAGGTATTAATTTTATGTATTAAGACTATCTAAGTACTCTTGTGCTAGTTCCCAATGAGGGTCCATCCAGCCCAGCCCATGCCTGACAGTGGCCAGGCTAAACTAGAAACTGCCTGTGTGAATCAGTCTTGCATTTGGGATCAATGGAACCAAGAATGTGCTTACCAAGCATCTCATCAAGCACTGGTCTTCAAACATTTTTGATCATGCACCCCAACCAGTAAAAAAATTTTGAGCATGCAGCCCAAATATATGTATATTTATTTATTTATAAACTTTACACCTGTACTAATGAGTTCTACATTTTCTTCCTGCACCCCAATGGGTCATCTTTAGAGCCCCTGGGGTGCACACACCCCGCTTTGGATTCCACTGTTATAGAGGATGTCACATCACTTTAGTAGTACATTTCTAGAAACAATACAATACATAATACTTTTTGAATACAGGGCATCTTGCAGCCAGTTTAGACACACTAGTTACAGGACCTCATTCAGATGGTAAAGACCTGCTGTATTTGGCTGCCAATAATGACAACCCTCTCGCCTTCAGTTCACATCCATTGAATATGATACCAGTTAGAAAAAGAAAGGGACAATTTGTCCAAGCTTAAAAAAAACATGTTGCTTTAACAAGCTAGGATCATC
Organism: Nycticryphes semicollaris; assembly: GCA_013400055.1. Classification (NCBI taxonomy): domain Eukaryota; kingdom Metazoa; phylum Chordata; class Aves; order Charadriiformes; family Rostratulidae; genus Nycticryphes; species Nycticryphes semicollaris. The sequence goes on from VXBJ01002936.1 coordinate 249,396, forward strand.
AATTTAATGTGGGAAATATTAATAGGAACTGGAAATTGTTCAAGAACATTCTAGTGAGTATAAAAAAAAAAAGGAAAGCGCCACAAATTTTGCAAGTAGAAAAGAATTCATGCTGGGGAAGAAAGAATTTGTGAAATACAGAAGATGATGAAATGCTAGTGAAACATTAGCAATCAAAATATAAATAATGAAAAAAAAGAACAATGGCAGAAACCTGCAAATTTTAAAAAACGTGCTCTGTGATAACAGCTATATAAGAAAAGATCAATGGGCAACATAGAAGAAACATGCAAGAAACACATTAAAGTAAAAAATTTCTGCACCAAATATTGGTCCATTGTTAAAAATAAGTATTATAATTTTGAACACAAGCTTAGAAAAAACAAGTGTGCTCATCACTATTTCTCTTCTGATTTCATAAGGAAGCAGGAGGATAAATCTGCCCAATAAAATGGCACAGAAAGCCTGGCATCCAGAATGAAGAAAAATATGATGCAGAATCAGCTGCAATTACACACATACAAACCAAGCAGCCTGGAGGGAAACAAGCAGACCAGAAAACAGAAAAAAATCTCAAAGATGACAAAGAAATTGCCAACGTATTCCAAATATTAAAAAAGAGCAGAGAAATGATCCAGGAAAATATAAATCTGTTAGTCAAATGCTGAACCTGGACACATAATGAGAAGTTTCATTTAGGAGCCCACCAACATAGAATTGAATGCTTGAAGTGCAATTAATAATAATCAGTACGATTTCATAGAACACAGGTCTTGTAAAACAAACCTTCTTTATTTTATCTTCTTCAATTTTCTTTTTGTTCATGGCTATTGCTTTGGTTCACAAAGATAACTGTGTTCATACAGCATATTTATAGGCCTGTGTCTTCAAATCATTTGACCATGGAGTTTGATCATATTATATGGAACTAAAAGGATATAACGTGGGAATTGGTTCCTATCAGTATATTAGTGAATGATTTTGTCATTGCTACAGTTTCCACTGATTAAATTTGCACAGGATACAAAAGCAAGTGGGATGCTAAATAAGGGGGAAAAGGTAATTTGTTGAGAGTGATCTGAACTGTCTGATTAACAAAGCGTATTAAAAAAATTGCATGGAGACATGAGGACATGTATTGAGGATCAAGAAATACAATCTCATGATACTGAAAACTCACTTCAGAGCAAGGACTCAGAGAAGCGCATATGGATCATCACAAATTTAGCTGCAATCAGTGTAGCTAATTACTTCCCAGCAAAGGCAGAGGCTGCAAGCCTTGGTGGAATTGAACAACTGCATCCTGGCAGCCAGAAATGCTCCAGTGTGTCTGAAGTTGTGGGACTCAGTTTATGGATGAGTTTTCACGATCTTTATGCACAAGGTCAGCCTGAGCTGCCTGACAGGCTTTTTTGTGGCTCTGAATGAGCAGGAGATATATTTTTTTGACAGCTTTGTAGATTGACCTGCAAATACAAGTCCTGTCTAGGACAATCACTCCTGAGCTCCTAAATGCATGAATGGCAAATCAACATTTAGAACACAATAAACAGTGCATATATAAAGTTTATGAAATTGTATTCAAATTCTTTCTATGGCAACTTCATGCTCCTTTTTATTTCTTATTTCTGATTTTTATTGGCATAAATGCATTGGGAATGTCTGTCTTCAGCTGAATTCTCAGATACAAACATGAATACTCCTGCATAATTAAGAGGATGTTCTGTTCACTAATCATAAGTAATCATGCTCTAATTCTGTAGTCAAACTGCACTAATCAACTATGGAGCAGAAAACTGCAGTACAACTGAAGTGACCAATTATACGTCACAAGCAGCAAACAGTCACAGTTAACAACTCACAGGCATGGAGAATATTTTTCTTCTAAATCTTCAGGTAAGGACACTGGAAATCAGTCTGTCTTGAAGGATCAGGATCAGTTCATGAATGATTTTGAACAACAAAAAAGCTAAAATTTTCTTATAATCCATTTACAATGAATGGTTCATCCAGTCCTAGTAAGATCCATGCTAATACTGCACCGCTGAACTAACCAGCTACTGTATTTTCATGCACCAGCAGAGGTATCTCTACGTACCATCTTGATAAAGGTTCCACACAAAACGGGCAAGACTCATTTGACTTTCTGGTACAAACTGCTGTCTCCATTGGTTTTGACAGAGCTGCTCCTGTTTTACTAGAGCAAAATCTAGAGCTGAGCAATTATGTCTATAGCCACAGTAATAATAAAATACTATGGATTGTTAGTTTTCTGAAGAACATGCATATATTAGCTTTTAATAGGTTTAATAGGTTTCACGTACAGCTTTTATATACATTTAGGCAGTTTACATATTAATGTTCTGATTTCTGCAATGTTTCCCACTTGTTTTCTTTTATTTCGTTCCCATAATTTCCACTTCAGTGACTTTTTCCCTTGTTCTACTTTGTCTTTCCAGCAGTTCCCCATCTAGCTGAGCACACAGCTTTTCTCTTTATTTCACTGCCAGTGGTCTGTATTACTTCATACACATTTTTGTTTCCTAGGGTTATCTCATGATAGTCAGCACCTGCTGTCATGACATGATTCCCTTCCTGTCTGACACCTGCACCTCATATATGTGTAACTTTTAACTTGTTGATGTTTCTAGTCTATCCTGTATCTCCCTACGCGCAACTTAGTCTTGCTCCATCTTCTAGGACTGGTGGAGGTCCATGGATCAGGTACAGCTTCTGTGAGGACCATTACTGCTGTGCTTCAGAAGCACTTGGTAAGAAGTGCATTAACTATACTCCATTTTGGGCCCACGAAGACCCAGCAGTCCAGTCTCCATTTTTAGTTTGGTGCCTCCTACATTTTACCTCTTGCAGATTTTCTAACATTTTATTTCATTTCCTTAGTGAAAACATATGGCAAACAGATGCCTAAACAGAGCCTCAGGCACCCTTCTCTTTTTCCACACTTTTCAGGATATCTGGGAAAATTCTGAAGTTTATAGTGATATACATCACACACACAATTTATTTCAATTTCTACCTTTCCATGACAGGCATCCTAAACTTCAAGAGTTTTGGACATGTGTAATTTTAAAAACAAATTTCTGTCTCTGTTTTCCTTTTTTTTTCGTTTTTTTCACTGGCAACCTTGAAAACAGAAATAAACTAACCACCAGGATTCAAAGATGGTAGCAGCTGGGTATTAGTCAGAGGAAGCAAGGATGATCTAAAGATCACCCGTCTTCTTCTCACGTGCACCCTTCAAAACTTTACATCAGTTGATTAAGATTCATCTACAACTATCAGTTTACCCATCCCTCCCTAAACTTTAAGTAATGCTTTCTGCACAATGCCGTGACTATGGCTCTGCCTGAGATAAAAGGGAAATGACCTGATGACTTCAAAAAGTTACACCTGGCTCTGCTAAAAAATTGCTAGTCCCCTCTGAGACTGGGATTTAGCTAATTTGCATAGACTATGAGAGTGCTGAGCTTGGGCAGCAGCCCCACATTTGCTGTGGCCAAGACAAACATTCCATGGGAGAAAGCATCTTCCAAACCAACAGGAGTGAGAAAATCTTCAGTAAAGCTGCCACATATCTTTTCCCCAGGTATCAGCCTTCTTTTATACTGTAATTCTTCTCTCTTCTTTCCCATGCCTCATCCATTGCTCTACTATCCTATGGCAATATATTTAAAATTAATATTTCAAGATATTGAAATTATTTCTGAATGTTAATAATGTATGTATGTTCTGAAGAAAGTTTATTTTGGTAAAGGAGAGTATACATGGATAATGTTGTTCTTTATTAAAGCTGCATTACAACTAATTGTTCACATGGGACCTGAAAGCTAAGAAATAGCATTTCCGTTTTCCTTCTGCTCTGTCCCGTTCCGAGGATTCACTCATTCCAGACACATGAAGTACTGAAGACAGAATTTAAGATGCAATCATGTGTTGAGAAGAGAGCACTGAAAGTGAAACGTGTACAAGCTGGCACATTTACCTGTATAACTGGATCTATCTCCCAAGCATGAAGATACCCAAAGATATCAAGCTTTGGGCCAGATATCGAATGTTCGAATTTAGATTTCTTCACAGAAAGCAAGTATGTTGTTTAGAAGCTCTTTAAACAAGCAACTCCTTGAATTCATTATCATGCTTTCTTTTTTCTTTCTCATTAAAAATGTTGGGGTTTTTGCATAAAGGATGAGAATGCTGCAACACATTTTTTCTCTATCAACATGCAGCAATCACTTAATGCCAAATTAGGTGATTATACGATTTATAAGACAGGCAGTGGAAGGTGATGTAGGCTGAATGAAAATCCTCTGAAAGGCCTAGCACATAGTCAAGAAAGTCTACAGCTCTAAGGTCACAGAGCTCCTTCAGAAGAGATTCACAGGTATCTTGTTCCATATTTTATATCAAATTTATCCAGCAAAAAAGAAATGTAAATTAAATGAATGCCAAACTGATTGTCGTGTGTGATTTCCAAGGGACATTTCTTTTTCTCACAAATAACTTCTATCAACATGAAACATTCCTTACAAATGAAGGAACCCTTTGGTCCCTTTTTGTTGTCCATAGAGAGGAAGGGCTACAGAATATAATGACACACTAGCCAGTACATGTGATTCCCAAGGGATACTTAATTTTTCTTCCACACGTATATCAAGACATAATGTTCCTTACAGGGAAAGGAACCATTTTTGTCATTTTTACCCAAGGAAGGACTAAAGAATGCAGAAAGTTTCATCGCACCAGGTCACAAATGCAACCACTGGAAAGAAGCAAAGCTCTGCAGAACTCCCAAAAAGATTACTTCTTAGTTTCTACGGAGCATCTTTTTCCCCGAACTCCAGATGGTTAGCTGCTGCTTAGTAATAGCTTCTGGTTAGCTGTGCAACATGGACAGCAGCCACCTGCAGTGACAGTGACCATCTTGATGGAGCTGAGACCTCCTAGGCATGCTGGCCAGCAGGACTGCTGGATGCTTTTGGATCAGCAAACCTTTTGCAAGGCAATGGGGCAGAAGACCCTCACTTCACCTACTTCTCTCTAGCTTTGGACATCTCTGCAGGTCTTTCTGCACCAAATGAGACTGAAGCTACTCCTTGTTTTATGCCCCAGACTCCCCAACTCCCCAGGTTGTTGAACTGTTTCTACAGTAGTCTCTTGATAACATGCTTCTTCATTTGCTTTGGTGTTCCCAGTTATCATTTTACTATTAATAATTTATTACCAGCTTTATCTGAGAGCTAAGCATTTGGTATCTTGTCTTCAGTAGCCATGTGGGGCAGCTGCAGACCAAAGGTGTGGGACACCACTTGGTGCCACCCTGTCAGTGAGCACCCACGCTGCCCGTAGTCCCTTTCCCTTCAGCCAGTGCCATTTTCTGTTTCATCTCGGCCTGCAGCACCACAGGGCCCACGGGAGAAACTTGACTGGAAAATAATGTGATTTCTGGTTTAATTCGATGAAACACTTGTATTGGTTTCTAGAGTGTACAGACTTTTTCCCCCCCTGGAATCACAGTTTCAAAGAAAACTGATTGCCATCCCATGCATTAAAAATGGCTTTAAACAGTGACTTTATCAAAGGCGTTGGAGTATTAGCAGATATGTGCATAAATGGAACGTGTTTCACCTTCTCTATCTAATCCGAGAGCTTCTTATTTTCCATCCACCCACTCAGGCACACAGTTATTCATTATGTACAAAAATGAAGCACACACCTTAAATATATTCAGATTATTGTAAAACTGCCTCCACCTTACTACTAGAATTGCCAAGGTAAAAATATCCATCTCCTTCTCAAAGATAGATGGTGATAATATAGAAATGTTTCTACTTCCAAAGCGCCTATACTAATACAAGGAGTCAATTCTATTTAAAAATAAATTCACACTTGAACAGTTGCTGTACTCGATACATGTATTTCACACACACACAAAAATTGTTTAAAAAGTTATGTAGCTCTAGTCAAGCATTTAGAAGTTAGGAAATAAAAGAGCCAAGAAGAATCTTCTGTGAGTGAAGAAACTTGTTTTCCCTCCCTTCTTGTGTAAGGATTATTCTATAGTCCTTAATTACATCAAAATCTACTTTTTTACCTCAGGAATCCACTTTGTTTAATCCAAAGAAGATCTTTTTTTCTTTGAATTGTTCTACCTGAGCCACCTGTGCCATGAACACCTGTAAGATCATTTAACAACCCCTCTGGCCAACTTTCCTAGGCAAACAAAGCCTATGTTAAGTTGTGCTTCTGTCCCTCAGACACCACCGAGAACTCTTGAACGCACTGGATGTTTTCAATGGAAGAGCAGAGGTTTTAAAGACGAAAATCTTACCCAAGTTTCAGGACAGCTGGGAAAAGGCAAAGGCCTGTCAATGCCTCCCCTGAAGTAAAGGCAGGTGAACCTTCCTCTGCTGCCAGAACCTGCCTGTAAACCTGCCTTCACTCACCCTGCTTCACCAGGGCCACCTGCACGCCCTGTCACAGCCCTCACCCAGTCTCTCCTTTCTGAGCAGCTGCTTTTTTTTGAAAATCGTTTTGCATCCATTTTTACACAGGTGAAATCTGGGTTCGCTCTCTTCTTCTTTTCCTTCTTGTCTCCAGACTCTTGCTTGCATCTGTCTCTACGGATTTCCCTCACCTTGCACACTCAGTTTGCCATTAAACCTCCCCCTCTAAGGTGAACATTTGGGCTGTGCTATTTACGCTGGCAGCCCGGAAGCTTGTGGTAAAAATTCTACACACAACGCATGTCAGGGCAATTTCAGTATTAGGTGATAAAATTCCCCTTCTTTCCATGCACACAAGTCACCCTTCAGTCAATGTTTCCAACAACTGCCCAGCCTCTGATATCCTTCAGTGTAGCTGACATGAAGTTAGGTCACAGATCACAGCAATTAATGCCCGTGTCAGAAAAAAACAAAATAATTAAAAAGTCAGCACACTATTTGAGGGCTCTCCAGCCCTCTCTGCCAAACGTGGATCTTGGACAATATATTGTAATTTTACTAAATAGTGTCAATACAGATGTTTGCACATTGGCAGGAAATGGATTAAACCCCGCTGTTATTTTAATTCAAACTCTGCTTCCATTTTTCGCTCATAAGACTGAGGTGCAACAGTACGTAGTTGACAACCTCTGGTACATTCATAATTGCCACACAGTCTGTATGTGCACATTATCACATCACTTTTGCTGTACGTGCCTTTATGGTCACTCCTCACCACTGTAAAGGACTAAAGGAAGCAGCAGGTAGTGAAAAACTACAAAACCTTTCAGGTGCTTCCCATTGGCATTACCTGTACTACATCGCAGTAAATCTGCTTGGCTCCATGTATATCCAACCCAGCTCCCAAGAACTCCCATTTCCCCATTTTGTAAAGGTCCCAGCTTTAATTTTCTCTCTTGTCCTTTAGAGTCCTGATTTGACGATTCAGTTTTTATCCACCTGCACTCAGTGACAAATAACTGTGCCTGAGTAGAAAATGTCTTTGGAAGGGCTGCAGCAAGACTGGATGTCACTCTGGGGAAGAAAAGCTACAAAAACTACAGTACCATCCTCCAGCGTATTGCAAAAAAAAAGATGAACTTAAACTCTGAAAAACAACTTCATGCCTTGTAATGCTAATATATTTTGCTTGACTTCCAGTATGTCTATGTTGAAACAGGGCATTTTTTTAGCTTAAACGAGTCAGATCCTGGTGACACTGAAATCGATGGCAAAATCCCCACTCACTTTGATAAAAAGTGAATGTTAGAAGAGAAATTTGTATTAATAAAGTATGAATTTTAAACCCTAACAACTGCATTCCTCATGCATTTTGCAAACAAAATGATATAATAAAAATAAAAACAACTTTTATATAGCTTGACATTCTATTTCTTCCAACTTCTTTTTATAACATCCAAAACTATAAAATAATTAAAATATAAATACTTTTCTCTAATTATGTAAATCTAAGGAAAATCAACATCTGACAATAAAATTTTAACTTTTCATAAAATTTTATTCTGCAGCATTACAATTTGTTGTAGGACAGAGTCTATTACTCAGTTTTTGGAAGTTGCTTCAGCAGCAACTGGATAGATAGAATAAAAGTGTTGAAGACTGGACCCTGTGAAGCAAAAAATACCAGATGGCAAGTCTCAAAACCTACAGCCAGTCTTATCTTCTAAAAAGAGCCTGGTAAGGTACCAGGCATGATGCTCAGAGCTTAAGGTGTCCCAGACAGACCTGTTTTTCCAGAAGGTCCAGGGCAGCCTCATGGTAGAGAGAGGAAGAACACACCTCCCATCCAGAACTGATCATACCAACGGAGTGAAAAACACCACTGACTTGCAATTCATAGGTAGATCCAGGGTACTGACTGGAAGAAAAAGGAATGACAGTCTCAGATGAGTAACATATTTACACATTTAATACAAAACATGTCAACATTATTGATAAAGTGAAGAGCTTTGCTGATTTGGGTGTTACATTGGTATGGTGAGTACCAGTGCTGTGATCATCATACCCATGTGTCCTTTGCTTCAGCCAACTGTGGCTGTGAAAGTATACCTTTAACATCTCTTCCTCTCCTTACAGTACTGATACCATTGCTTCCTAACACCTGGAAGAAAAGTCACAGAAGGCAGAGGGCTGCCATGAGGGAGTTCAGGAAGGACTAACTTGTTCTCCTGAAACGTATTTTGAAGATGCTTCTTAAGTGGCAGATGTATGTGTAGCATAAATCTTCCAGAATAAAATAGCCTAGAGGAATCTTGTTTTGAACATCTGAATATTTGAACATCAAGCTCTATTGTGAGTTCATTAACCTATTCAATAAGACTGAGCTTTAGCTGGTCCTGGGAATTTCTCTAGTCACCAGCTCTGAAACAGTCCTGAGAAACACATGGCACACTTAAATTCCAGGCAAACTTTCACCTGATTCACTCTGGTGCTGGGAGTCATCTTCAGGAAGGCCAAACTCTAAACTGACAAACCCCTGAGTCACAGCCCCAACACCAGAAGTTTAGTCCATTAAAAACATGCCAGTGTAAAATTTTAATGTTCACTCTGTCTTGGGTTTTTTTAACTATTTTTCTCCCACGTCTGCTAGGCTGCCCAGACAAACAAATTGAAACTGTACACACTCCTACCCTCACTGTAGTCCTTTTTTCCCTTTGTTCAGGTGTATTCTGCTTTCGTTCAGGTGCTGCATCACTTCTGCCTCGCTTCTTGTCACTCCCTCCCCACATCTAGTCACCCTCCACATCAGGTTTGTCCCGATCTTGCCTCTGATTTTTCCAGTAGTAGAGATGAAAGGACTAGCAGATGCCCCATTTGCTCCCCAGGCCTGATGTTTAGGACTGAAGGGGTGTAGTGAAGGGAAGTTGGTAATTTTGCACAAGAGAAATCATTAAGAATAGCAGTGGTCAACTCCTGAGCTATTGGTTCCCCTCTCCCTCCAAAATTGTGGTGTACAGCTTAGGAAAATGGTGGCAACTACTCCTGTTAAGCCATAGATCTGTTCCAGACATAGCAAGAACTGGACAAGTCAGAAATAAGTATAGAGGTGGAGCAGTAAAATCCATAACAAAACCCTAAGAAAATCACAGCTACATTAAGAACTACAATTTAGAGGAACAAAGAGAGACTTAAGCAGCCACTTGCAAAAGAGATAGATAGCAGGCTTTGTGCTTAGATTGACCGAAATGTTGTCTTGGTTTCTTTTGAGGCCTTGTAAGAGCTGGTTTTTATTCCTCGCCTCCCTCCTATTCACTTTGGGACTGCTGTCCAGCTCAGAGATGACCCTCAGCACGAAGCAGTCAGACAGACTGAAAATAAGATCCAGTTGTGTTAGTCAAACGATGCCATCAATGTGCAAGGTTGACAAACACAGTCACTCGCCAATTAAAGGGGTTTTATTTGCCCAGTGTTTTACCTGTCTGTAGCTGACATAGATGAGAACCAATCATAAATGAGGGAAATAGTATTTGCCTCCAGATTTAACAAGGCTAAAGTAACTCACTCTCTGTACCACCCAAGCATGAAGCTACTGCCCCTCTTCAACTTCTCTGACACCCAGAGCTTTTGCATGCAAAGCAAACAATCTACATTCATGGCACCCACAGAGCACTAATCAAATCTGCTATTTCTAAGGTAAGAAATTAAGCCATTTTAGGCACAATTTACGGTTTACTGAAATTGTGATAATGCTATCTTCTAAACAGCTTTAAACATCTTTAACTAAAAATCATCCTTTTCACGTATTAATAATTTTTTTTTTTGTATCACAGATGACTGTGAGAAACCAGTATTTTCATGGCTCATCTAAATACTAAACAAAGAGGTAAATATTCAGTATGATGTGCAGGGAATTAGTAGTAGCATTAGCAGTAATGGGACTTGCACAGCTAATTCTCCACATAGCTAACTGAACATGTATCCCAAAGTACTCATCAAGAAAATCAAACTTTCAATTACATTTTAAACTAAAATAGGCTTTAGAGGCTTTCGTTCTGTGAGACACCAACTTTAAAGTAGGTTTATCTCTATGAACTGAACTTCAGGGCTTCACAGTGTTACTGCCATACTAAAAGTCAACAGAATAAGATTCAAACATTATTTATAAAAACAATCCTTGCTCTGGAATTAAGTCTCTTTGGATCATGCATATTTGCTTATGGAGCATCTCCACCCTACTCTTGCAGAACTTGAGCACTTCCCAGTTTAGACACTGCCTGTGAGGTAGTGAAAAGGTCTACCTGACTTGACAACGGAGCTGATACCTTTCAGTTTTGCTTCTTTGATGCTAGACCATCAATTTTCTTTTTTAAAGAAGCACTGATGAGCACCTCTGCAGTAAAACTGTCTAGAAGGGGAGAAAGAAATTTGAAATGTGAACCTAAGCCATTTGTCTTATGCCAACATTCCCTTTCATGGCTTATATATATCTATGACCTAGCAAGAGATAGTGAAGGAGTTAATTGTAAGGGACTACCTTCTCATTTTGCATGTTTCAGAGAAAAGGGCCTGACTTCTGCCAGAAGCAACTTAAACTTTTCAAGATAACACCAGCAAGCTTCGTTGTAAAGATTCAGGTCATGAGGGGCTTCCTAGACACAAAGAAATTGATGGATACTGGAAAATGTAAAAGACAGAAAGAAACAAAGCATCACAGGATCAAAGAAGGTTCTGATTTGAGAAAGTAATTTTTATGACATACTAAGATAATGATTCAGTTACATTTAAAATTTTATACTGCTTGCCACTTAGTAGAAATGACAGATGCTTTCTAGCAATAGATGTTGAATTATACCTCTGCCATTCCTCCTCTTCACTTCTGACTCACCCTGACTTCTCCTAGCATGAATGGCCTTCTTGTGAGTAAAAGTATTCCTTTGTACAATTGCCTTATTATGTTGCTTTCAATCAATTCAGTGCAACTGTATGGCCAGCTCCTAAGCTAAGTAGCCAACCTTTGAGCTGGCCAATACCACTCAAAGCAGGACTTTGGGGCTATAATGGAGACTTGCAGGAAAACTCAGATGCAGTTAAAGGAAAAATAAAGAGGGGAGAGGGGAGACATATCAAATGCGAGGAATTGCTACCAAAGTAATAGATAACAAAATAGAAAATACCATTATAACAGTGTATAAATCTGTATGTTGCCCACAAAATTAATACCATGGGCAGCTCTGGTTCCCTCATCTCAAAAAAAAANAGTTAAAGGAAAAATAAAGAGGGGAGAGGGGAGACATATCAAATGCGAGGAATTGAAAAAGGAAAAGGCCCAGAGAAAAACAGCAAGAATGATAACAGTTACGGAATAAATTGTCCATAAGGAGTGGTTGCACCTGAAAAAATAAAGGTGTGAAACAGAAATTAGGTCTACAGAGTAATGAGTAGCATGGAGAGGCTGGACAAGAATAAACTGGCAGAAGAGCCACCCTCTTTTAGGCAGAGGGCAGTAGTCCTGTGCCAGTCATTGTGAAAAGACTTTGTGTATGAAAGAGCTTTACTTACTTTCTAGAGGAGATTGGGTGAGCAAATTGGAAGAGAACCACAGGGGTTACTGAGGAAAAAAACTCACGTGTGGTTTGGGAAACCCCCAATGTAAAAAGCAGTTGAAGGCTGGGAGAACATTAAGAAAGAACTAGCACATATGCTGGCCCGATTCTTTCTCTTCCCTCATTGTGCACTTGTGGCCACTGTTGGAGACAATCCAAAGATAAAAGGCATAAAACACCTTTAAATCATACTGTGATTCATAGGTCAGCAGAATCGGAATCACCTTCCTAAGCAAAAGAAATTAAAAATGGTTTTTAAAACATTTTAATGTAGCCTGATTATGAATGCAAGTCCACAACACTACACCTCTGGTCTGCAACTGGAAGACATTCTGAATCCCTCTTTCGAGGCTGAATGATTTTACAAAAGGTGAAGTTCGGTTACCGGTAAGTATGATGGATGAACTGGTTAAATGAAAGGTTGTTCAGTTGATTCACCACATTCTAATTTTTTTCCCCTCTGACTGCAGTTTATATTTTCTTGTGTCAGGAAGCATTGGAACTTGGACAAACAACAAAATCCTCTCTCTGATAAATTTAATGGGAATTTTATGACTGACTTGAACGGCACTAAGATTTGATACAGAATTTCTAAGGCCTTGTGTAGAAACAAAAAACAAAAAACAAAAAAAAAACACAAAAAAAAACCACAAAAAACCAACCAAAAAGACAAAAAAACCCCACCAAAAACAAAAACAAAAACAAAACAAAAAAAAGCACTAACTTACTTTGCTTGGTAAAACTGCCTGCTATGCAAACTCTTTTTTCTAGTTAGAGTAATTTGTAGGGATTAAGGTGATGACGATGTATCCTATACCAAGAGAACACACAATAAAATCTTCTTAACCTTCCCTCGTAGTAAAGTAAAACTGCTTGGGTGACCTTACAAAAGAAACTGAGAATATCTGATACACCACTGCTACAACATATAGTGAAAGCTGATCAGTAATTTTAAGTGTGAGCAATCCCCTTCAGCTCCAGTGGGAACGAAAAGATGTTGGGTAAAAAAAAAACCAAAAAAACAAAAAAAGGGGGTCTTGATGAAATTCCAGTCATGGGGAAGTTCCCAAGTAGGACGACAACCCCAGCAACACTTGGTATAATATTTTATCTCCTTTGGTTAGGCCAGCAGCAGGTGCATGTTCCCCAAGTGCCAGTGACATGAGCTCCCACCAGCAGCCTTACCTGGTTCACCCTGCTCTTGTCTGTAGGGAAATCCTCCTGCAGACCAGGTGTTGTAGACAGTTTCTATACCTGCCATCCCCTCTGTAAAGGCTTTTCTGCATCGCTGCTGCAGGGGTACATCAGCGATGGCTACTGCAAACCATTCCTGCACCACAGTCCCAGTGTGAGACTTGTGAATATGCTGGAAAAGACACAAATAACCAGTGCAACCGGTGAGGAAGCATTTCTCTCAAAATAAAATTCTTGCTTTGCCCTAATTTGCTTTCTCTCCTACTTTTACACCCTATTCAGCGTTATTGCTACTGTGAATGTGTTAATGTATAACGAACCTCTATTGTTTCATTACCACCTGGAAAACCTTTCTGCAATACTATATAAATGAACCTCAACCACATCTGAGTTGGTTTTACAGCAAATTACACTACAAGAGCATTGCATCAGAATTCCACCAATCTTTAAAAAAGACAGCAATTTTTGTCAAACAGTTTCCCCCCAAAACAAACCAGCAGTGTTTATTTTTTTACATCAGGAAGACAGTTTCAGAAAATGCTGTAACATATTCCACAAAACACCCCTCAGTCAAGGATTACTGAAAAAGTTTGATTTTTTTTCAGGGATGTGTGTTAGAAGAGGATCTAATTTTGAACAACCTTGTGCTCCTGAAAGACTGAGAGTGCAATGTTCGGCGTAAACACAGTAATGGCTGTTTTCCGTGACACAATGGAAACTTTTTTACCGGTTCTTGCCAGCACAGGTCCTTTGACAGCGAAATCAGTAATAACAGTGCACTGAAAAAGGCAACAGAATTTTGAAATGGTCTACTGGAAAAAGAAGTATCTCTGGGAACATAAAGTAAGTGTATCTAGGCACTTCTGTCTTTATTGAGCAACACCATGAAATATCCTCCCCGGTATGAGTTAACTGAGAGTCTGTGAGTGAAGGAAAGCTGCTGAGAAGGGAGCTTCGCAGTTCAGACAAAGTGAAGGAACTGTGTTAAATGAATTGCACTTCCGAATCCTGATCCTAATACCATCTATCTGAAAACTATGAATGACCTCATGTGGGAAAAGAAACTGCTGCAAGCTCTTCCTTAGTCTGATGTACAACAGTTCTCTGCCTTCCTAGAAGTCTCCATGATTTTCTTGTAGACTTTTTATGGTTGATGCACAACAGTTTCTCTGATAAATGTATCGGCATACACATGGTCACCAGATCTGTAAGAGACCATCACAGACAGGCAATACAAGTGTGAGCCTGTCTGTAATTCAGGAAGTCCAACTCCATCTACCCATTAAAATTTTTTTTCAGAGGTATCTTTTGCCATCAGAGGTAGTATTTTCCCAGACCTGAAGGTGGAACTCTTGTTCCTTTGATGATCTTTACATGAGTGACATAGCATATTGCATTGACATTTTTTCCTTGAGGAAATTTGGACTTCTCTGAAGTCATTGCTGGGTTGTCTGGGAGATCACAGCAATGGTAGTAGAACTGGACAGTCAGACATGAATGCTGTGTTCACAATGAAATGTGCTAGGAGCTCTTCAGACATTGCCTGTTAGGACTCACAAAAATAAATCATCCTTTTCGGGAACATCTGTGGGATCATACTCCTTCTTTTGCTGCTACATAACAAGACTTCTTGGTCTTCTGGAGTCATAGTTGAAGGATAGGAAGGACCAAGTATAATCTTGTGGTCATATCACCTCTGTATTAGACTACACAGAACCTCTGCCAACGTATTCCACGCATATGCTTGAACTACAGTACATCTTTGAAAAAAAATCTCTATTTTTCTACTGACAATTTTGTATTGTTTCAAAGCAGTTTCACAGATTGTTTCATCTAATAGCCAATTAAGATATGTCATATTTCTAGTATTTTTTTATGTTAATTAGTTTTGCTTTGAGAAATTTGTAATTTTCTGAAAGCCAGAAACTGCTTCTACTCCTCAAACACCTCTAACCCAGACAAGTCCTGATATGCTTACGACAACGGTACCTCTCCACCTGCATTGGATTGTGCTTTTAAAATATCTCACATTAATGCACATTTTCCACACCTTTCATAAATTTATTCTGGCTTCTTTCCAATATTTAACATTCCTTTGAAGTGTAAATGCCCAAACTACATGCATTATTTCAATAATGGCTGCATCAGTGCTATAAATAGGGGTAATATCCATTTCCTGTTGTATTTGATGTTCCTCTGGTTTTGCTTCAGAGGATTAGTTTGCAAAAGCTTTGTTCTGGGAGCTCACGTTCAGCTGCTTATGTACCACAGTGTCCAGGTCCTCTTTAGCGTTGTCTCATGCCATTTGACGTCCCTCAGATTCCAAGTGTGGCTTTGAGGACTTATTTTGAATGTATAACCTCTAACATGACAGTTTTCAGAGGAGTATGTTTACAAGTGAGATCTTACAAAACAATTAAAAAGAGTTTATCTAAGTGACCTGCCCTTACCTTTATTTACAACAGTAAGGTAATAATTTGGTATGTTTGTCCATGTCATTTCTACCAGGCCAAGGATAACACCACCCAAAAAGACAACCTTATGACAAACCTTCCCTTACAATTACTTCTCCTGAGAACTGCCAGCCGAATCACTCACTATGAACTATGCAGAATTTGCATTCCACTTGTATTTATGAGAATAGTGTACCATTCTAACTCAGAGGGATGCTATTACATCAACGTTATTACCTTTATCAACCAAACTTAAATTCAAATGCGTTTAATAAAATCTTTTTCATAAAAGTGTGTTGACTGACATTTAATTATTGGCATTTAATGACTGTATCCCATGTCAGTACTTTCATGATTGTGCCCCACGTGTGTCAAACTGGCTATGCTAGGCTACCCTCTGTCATCCTCTTTACCCTTTTAAAAATGTATGTTCAGTGTAAGTTTTTTTTCAGTACTCTGGCATTCCCCAGTACTCCACTGTCCTTCCAGCAGCTGTCTTGTGAGCAACAGAACAAAGACACCGGACCCTGTGGATTTGCATCCTGTAGTCCCAAAATAACCTTAATTACAATAACTACAATTTCCTCTCCATTTGCCCTATGAAAATCCCATCTAGCAGTCTGGAACTATGTATATGCAACATGGATGGCTAATATATTTATACAGATTGCCTGGCTGATTGCTGCCAACAAGAACGTGTAAGAGCTAACTTCTTTGCTTGTTGTTCCCTTGCTGAAGAAACAAATTAGGGTTTATTTCCTCAGTGCCACATCAACTTCCACAAAACTTGTAAGAGTGTAATGACTTTCTCCAAATGAGACTGGAACTAGCCAAAGGGGCATGGAACGATAGAAAGATGGGCAGATAATGGAAATCTTATTCAGAACATAAAAATCAAATTATTCTTTCATACTTCAGAGATCTTAAATCGGTTCTATTAATGTTGTTGAATTCTAAGAAAATGTTCTATTTTAATAGTGGTGTAACATAGTTGCTCTACAGATCCTGCCAGGTAGCCACGTAGTTTTTTACCTCTCTTCAGACCAGAAATGATACCAGGCTGCCCTTGGAGGTTTTGCTCTGCCTGTCCTACAACTGCAGTGGTGGGAAAGAAGGATCAGTGTCAGGCACCAACACTTATTTTCAAAATACAGGTCAGTAATACTTGGTAGATCACTTGTTTTCTGGATGCTGCTAGGAACAGTGAAGGTTAGCTGGGGAGAGAGGAGCCTCGGAGGCACAGCCTGGTTGGCATGTGTCCCCTACAGATCAATCCTCTGTATTTTCAAGGTCATAGAATCATAGAACCATAGAATGGTTTAGATTGGAAGGGACCTTAAAGATCACCGAGTTCCAACCTCCCCTGCCGTGGGCAGGGGCACTTCCCACTAGACCAGGCTGCTCAAAGCCCCATCCAGCCTGGCCTCGAATACTTCCAAGGATGGGTCCCACCTGGCAATTTGGTATTACTTAAATTACACGTCAAGGCAAGTAAAAACGTGGGTCGTGGGGAATTTTCGAGAAACCTTTGGCTGTCTTTTAGAAGAAGCACCTTAATTTTTCTCTCCCGATGAGCCCTTACCCTGGTACTCCCTCCTCCCGGCGAGGGCAGCTTTTTCTTCTCCTCCTCCTCCTTCTTCTCCTCCTCCTCCTCCTCAACCCCGGCCCCTTCCCGCCTCTCGCCCTGCCGCCCCGCACCGAGAGTTACGGAGGAAAACAAACATGAGGAAAATCGCCCCGGGGGGGTTGCGTGTGGCGGGCGGGGGCTGGGCTGCTTCCCGCCGAGGGGCAGCCCAGCGCGCCGGCTCCCGCCCAGCGTCCCGGGACGCCGCTGCTCGTCGTCCCAGTCTCGGCCACGGTCGCCACATGGTGAGGGGCCGCGGGCGGCAGGGAGGGAAAGGGGCGGTGAGAGCAGCGGGGCGGGGTGGGCAGGGAGGGAAAGGGGCGGCAGAAGCTGCCCTGGCGCCGCGCTGGCGGGGCGGGCAGCGGGGCGGCTGCCGGGCTGCTACCGACGGCGGCCCCTGCTTCCTTTCGCTTTCGT